>PVKY010009602.1:0-13188 GCA_004027775.1 Bradypus variegatus
GGGATATAACTACTGATCCCACAGAAATAAAGGAGATAATGAGAGGATACTATGAGCACCTACATGCTAATAAGCTGGACAACTTACACAAAATGGACAAATTCCTAGAAAAGCATGAACAACCAACACTGACCCAAGAAGAAACACACCTCAACAAACCAATCGAAAGTAAAGAGATTGAATCAGTTATCAAAAAGCTCCCAACAAAGAAAAGTCTAGGACTAGAGGACTTCACATGTGAATTCTACCAAGCATTCAAGAAAGAATCAGTAAAAATCTTGCTCAAATTCTTCAAAAAAACTGGAGAAGGGAAAGCTACCTAACTATTTCTATGAAGTCAACATCACCCTAATACCAAAGCTAGACAAAGATACAAGAAAGGAAAATTATAGACCAATCTCTTTAGTGAACATAGATGCAAAAATCCTCAACAAAATACTTGCAAATTGAATCCAGCAGCACCTTAAAAGAATTATACACCATGACCAAACACAATTTATTCCAGGTATGCAAGGCTTGTTAAATGCAAGAAAATCAATTCATGTAATACACCACATCAATAAATCAAAGCAGAATCATCATCTTGATTGATGCAGAAAAGGCATTTGACAAAATTTAACATCCTTTCTTTATAAAAACACTCAAAAAGATAGGAATAGAAGGAATCTTCCTCAATATAATAAAGGTAATATATGAAAAACCCACAGCTAACATCATAGTCTATGGGGAAAGAATAAAAGCTTTCCCTCCAAGATCAGGAACAAGACAAGGATGCCCACTGTCACCATTGTTATTCAGCATTGTGCTGGAAGTTCTAGCTAGAGCAATTAAGCAAGAAAAAGGAATAAAAGGCATCCAAATTGGACAGGAAGAAATAAAATGTTCAGTGTTTGCAGATAACATGATCCTATATGTAGAAAATCCAGAAAAATCTACAGTAAAGCTACTAGAACTAATAAATGAATACAACAAAGTGGCAGGCTACAAATCCAACATGCAAAAATTGACAGTGTTTCTATTAAGGTGCAATCTAAGGAGGAAATCAAGAAAAAATTCCATTTACAATAGCAACCAAAAGAATCAAATATTTATAAATAATTTAACCAAGGACACAAAAGACCAATACACAGAAAACTACAGGAAATTGCTAAAAGAAATCACAGAGGACCTAAATAAATGGAAGGACATACCATGTTCATGGATTGGAAGACTAAACATAGTTAAGATGTCAGTTCCACCTAAACTGATTTATAGATTCAATGCAATACCAATTAAAGTCCCAGAAACTTATTGCAGAAATAGATAAATCAATAACCTAATTTGTTTGGAAGGGCAGGGTGCCCTGAACAGCCAAAAATATCTTGAGAAAGAAGAATGAAGTGGGAGGTCTCACACCACCTGACTTTGAAGCATATTACAAAGCTACAGTGGTGAAAACAGCATTGTACTGGCATAAAGACAGATATACTGACAAATGGAATAGAACTGAGTGTTAAGAAATAGACCCTTCTAATCTACAGACAACTGATCTCTGATAAGGTGGTCAAGCCAATGCAATTGGGACAGAGCAGCCTCTTCAACGAATAGTGTTTGGAGAACTGGATACCCATATCCGAAAAAATGAAAGAGGACCCCTATCTATCTCACACTTCATACAAAAATTAACTCAAAATGGGTTAAATTCCTGAACATTACAGCTAAACCCATAAAACTTTTAGTAGAACATGTAGGGAAATATCTTAAAGATCGTATGATAGGAGGTGGTTTCCTAGACCTTACACCCAAAGTGTGAGCAGTGAAAGAAGAAATAGATAAATGGTAACTCCTCAAAATTGAACAATTTTGTTCATCAAAGGAATTTGCCAGAAAAGTAAAAAAGGCAGCTTATGCAATGGGAGACAATATTTGGAAACCATATAACAGATAAGGGTTTAATATCCAGAATATATAAAGAGATCTTACAACTCAACAACAAAAAGACAAACAACCCAGTTTTAAAAAATGGGCAAAAGACATGGACAGACACTTCTCTGAAGAAGAAATACAAATGGCTCAAAAACATATGAAAAGATGCTCAACTTCACTGGCTATTAGGGAAATGGAAATCACAACAATAATGAGATATTATCTCATACATACTAGAATGGCCATTATAAAAAAAAAACAGAAAGTTACAAATGCTGGAGAGGATGTGAAGAAAGAGGCACAGTCACTGTTGGTGGGAATGTAGAATGGTGTAAGCACTCTGGAAGGCAGCGTGGTGGTTCCTCAGGAAACTAAGCATAGAATTGCCTTAGGATCCAGCAATCCTGTTACAAGGTATATACTCAGAGGAACTGAAAGCTAAGACATGAATGGACATTTGTAAACTGGTATTTATAGCGGCATTATTCATGATTGACAAGAGACGGAAACAGCCTAAATGTCCATCAATGAACAAGCACATAAACAAACTGTGGTATATACATACGATGGAATATTATGCAGCTGTAAGACAGAATAAAACATATAACAGGAAAGCATATAACAACATGGACAAACCTTGAGGACATTATGTTGAGCAAAATTAGCCAGAAATAAAAGAACAAATACTGTATGTTCTCACTAATATGAAGTAATATTAATGAGCAAACTTTGAAAGTTAAAGTTGGGAACACAGGTTATCAGCAGATAGAAAGAGGGTAGAGATCTGGCATTTGATGCTGAAGGAGTATAGAATGTTCAATGCATCAATTGTATAGATCCAGAAATAGGTATCATAACATTGTATGATGGTAGCACAATATTGTAAATACACTGAACAAAGATAAGTGTGAGTACAAGTTGAAAGAGGAAGGGTAGGAGCATGTAGGACACCAGAAGGAAAGATAGAAGATAAGACTGGGACTGTATAACTTGGTGAAACCTAGAGTGGTCAACGATGGTGATTAAATGTGCAAATATAAGAATGTTTTTACATGAGAGAGAACAAATGAATGTCAACTTTGCAAGGTGTTGAGAATGGGATAGTGTTGGGGAAATACAATCAATGCAAACTAGAGTTTATAGTTTACAGTAACATTGTAATATGCCTCCACTTATCATAACAAGGACAATATACCAAAGCTAAATGTCCATAACAGGAGGATATAAGGGAGGGGGAAGGGACTCTTGGAGGTGGTGTGGTTTCTGAACCTTTTAATGTATTTTCTTTAATTTTTTTGTCATTTTTTCTTTATTTTTTTTCTTTTGTCATTGTTCTCCTCTTCCTCTTTTTTTGCATGGAAGAAACGGAAATGTCCACATATAGACTGTGGTGGTGAATGCTTAACTATGTGATTGTACTGGGAACCAATGATTGTTTACTTACGATTGAATGTTTAAAAAATAAACAGAGGATACAAGTGCTGAGGAAAATGTGGAGAGAGTGATGTAACTAATCACCGCTGTGTGGAACTGAATGGTGTAGCCCATCTGGAGGGCAGTGTGGTGGTTCCACAGGAAGCTAAGTATTGGGTTGCCATATTAACCACGTAATGGGATATATACTTGGAAGAACTGAGAGCAGGGACACAAATGGACATTTACACAGTGGAGTTCATGGTGACAGTATTCACAGTTTGCAATGAATGGAGGCGGCCTAAAGGTACACTGACCGACGAATGGAATGGTGAACTGTGGTGTCTACATACAATGGAATATTGAGCGGCTACAAGAAGGAATGAAATTATGAGGTGTGCAACTAGATGAATGGACCTTGAGGACAGAAATGAAAAGACAGACATTATAACGCCTCACTAATATGGACTAACTCTAATGTGCCAACTTGGAGAATTGAATCTGAGAGCATAAGTTATCAGGGGAAGTCTTATTGTAATGGTTCCTGGATTGTACACTCTTACAGCAGTGTAAGAGTTGTAGTGGTTATGTTTAGATTCTGAGATGCTGAGTTCTTGTGTAAAACCTGGTTGGTCCCTGGAACTTCAGGTATCTGTGTGACAGCTCAGAGCTAGAGTTCAGTAGCTATGAGTTTCAACATTGCCCCATACAGAAATATTAAAGAATCTGAAAAAGAGATCAACCTGCAATTAGAAATATGAACGAAATGGCCTTGGTTAGGACTAGGGAAATCAGATTAAAGGGTAGATGACAATATTAACTGTGTCTTAAAACTTCAACTTCTGTGTGAGACCAAAGGTAGAGATGTTTATTTGGTGGAAAGTCTGTATTTTCTGTAGCATGATATATAATTTAACTTGTATGGTCAGTTTACTCAAACACCATCATTACATGGAACCTTGAATAGGGAGTGAGATCTGGCTTCTTTGTACAGGTTAGTGTGAAGCCCTGATACATCCCAGAGTAATTTGGGCAGAGGATAAAAGAAGTACTTGAAAATCCCCCTTGAGGGACTGGGGGACAATGTGGGAATATTAAATTTACCCACCCAGGGAATTCCTTATATTCTCACAAGCATTGGGGACTACCAATTTAGTAGGCCTAGCCCTCAATCTTGGGGCTTGCCCTTATGAAGCCTACTGCTGCAAAATAGAGGCTAAGCCTACTTATAATTGTGTCTAAGAGTCACCCCCAAAGAGCCTCTTTTGTTGCTCAGATGGGGCCTCTCTCTTTAAGCCAACTCAGCAGGTAAACTCACTGCCCTCCCCCTTACATGGGACATGAATCCCAGGGGTATAAATCTCCCTGGAAATACGGGACATAACTCCCAGGGATGAGCCTGGACATGGCATCATGGGATGGAGAAAGCCTTCTTGACCAAAAGGGGCAAGAGATATGAAACAAAGTCAAGTTTCGGGGCTGAGATAATTCAAATGGAATCGATAGGTCATTCTGGAGGTTATTCTTATGCATTATATAGATATCCCTTTTTTGTTTTCAGTGTATTAGAACAGCTAGAAGGAAATACCTGAAATTGTTGAAGTGCAACCCAGTAGCCTTGATTCTTGAAGATGAGTGCATAACTACATGGCTTATATGGTGTGACCATCTGAGTGCAGAAAATCCTATGGCTCACATTCCCTTTATCCAGTGTATGGACAGATGAGAAGAAAAACGGGGACAAAAAAGTAAATGAATAATGGGGGGGTGAGGGGGGATGGGTTCTTTTGGGTGTCCTTTTTTACTTTTATTTTTATACTTTTTATTTTTATTTATTTAATATTTATTTTGGGAGTAATGAAAATGTTCAAAAGTTGACTGTGGTGACGAATGCACAACTATATGATGATACTGTGAACAACAGACTGTACACTTTGGATAATTGTAAGGTATGTGACTATATTTCAATAAAACTGCAAGAAGAAGAAAAAAAGTCTGTGACATAATAGAGACTGATCTCACTTTATAATCTTTCTCTTAAGATAGCACTGCCCACACGACCTACCACGGCTATAGAACCACTTAAATGAGAACTAACAAGACTCACAAATAACTTTTCAGTTTTAAATAACTGGTTTCATTTTACCTTCTCTATATGTATTTTTTGCAATAATAAAAACCCACAATCAGGATACTATTTTTTAATAATTGTAGTCTGAATTTTCTCATATGAATGCAATCGAAATTATTAGGAGCGCTTCTTTCAATTCAAGGATTAACATCTTTGTTTTTCTGATGTAGTTTCTAACTAAACCATTTTCTGAATCCAAGTCTGAGTTTCTCCTGCTGAATCTTTTGAATTCTGGAAAATATCTATCTCATTCAAGATTCTTTTGCCATCCGTACATGGATGACACCCATGTTTAATTATTTTTCCTTAAATTTGCCTCTTCAGGGCTGGTACAAATACTATAATGTTAAATCATTTAAATTCCATAATTTGTAAACCAGAAGACACTTAAAGCTGTTTGCGTCATCACTGATTCAGATTATTTTTAGTTCAGCTTCTCTTAAAAATCTTTCTTTTATTGCTTTATTGAATTCCCATCACATCCATGCTAGTCACTGGAAATACAATGATAAACAAGACACAACCCTCAGAGAGCTAGTGGTCTGAGGACAGACGGGCGAAAGGTACTTTTATGCCCTGTGTGTGGTCAAGGGTGGACCAGGCATGACCAGAGTAGAACTTCCATGGTGAGGCAGGAGGTGAGGAGCAAGAATATCTTCCCAAAGGAAAAGAACTTTACATCCTGAAGTATGTGTTGAAGTTCACCCAGTGGAGGAATTGGAAAAGGACTTTAAGGGCAGAGGGAATAGTAACTGTAAATGCACAGAAGCCAGCAAAGGTTTATGTTGGGGAAAGGCCTGGCTGGATTTGTCTTTCAGAGAGAGGGCTGTGGAGACAGGGAGAGGGGCATGCCAGAGGTGAGGGGCTTCGCAGAGCAAGGACACTGCTCAGGAGAAGTTCAGGGAGATAAGAAAAGGAACCATACGGGGCAGAGGAAGGGGGTGGTGATTAAAGCGACAGTTCAGAAGAATGGACAGAACTTGGGAATCAGCTGTGTGTGCCATGTGGAATTAGAATGAGCAAGAAGGAAAAGATGATTCCAGAGTTCTAGCTTGGATGGTTGATGGTGGAGCAGCTTCTAATGCAAAGAGATAAAGAGAAACAAGTCTGGAAGGAAAGATAGGATTTTGGCCATGTTGAATGTAAAGTTTATTTGGGCGAGGTAGGCAGAGCTATGTCGCAGACAGCTGGAGGCATGGAAGTGGGAAACCAGAGCATCTACTACAGAGGAGTGGTGGAGGAAATGAAAGTGGGCGAGAGGACTCAGTCCATGCAAATCATGTAGTGAGAAGAGAAGGAAGAAGCCCCAGGACACATCTCTGCAATTTTAGAGGCTGATGGAGGTACAGAAGCCAGTGACGGAGACCGAGGAAGCAGCAGAGGATTTGGAGAGAAGAATGGAGGAAGCCCGTGCAGGAAGATGTGTACACTGCAACAGAAACGTCATAGCCAACGAGGAATGAACCATGGAGTTGCCACTTAAGAGGTCATTAGTGCCTTAAACATGAATAATCACAGTGGAGCACAGGGTTGAAATCTGATTCCTATCAGACAGGAGGTAAAGAGCCTGGCATTGCTAATATAGGTTAATCTTTAAGAATTTTAGTGACAGAAGGTCTAATTAACATTAATATTAACAGCAATAATTGTGATGCTAATAACTACTTATGCGACACTTACTATCTGTCAGGCATTGCACTAAGCACTTCACATATATTATCTTGTTTTATCTAGAGAATTTAGACACTAAAACACAGTCTTTCTCAAAATCCAAATTCTTGTCATGGGGCTAACCTAGACAAAATATCCAACTCAATTATCTGCACTTTAATAATGAGGATCACATCTTATACTTCTTTTCTTTTGCCCCATAGAGCAAAGTTTCAAGGACAGTAAAAACTCAGCATTCGTTAAAATTCATTAAAAATTTAGTGAGTACCTTCTATTTGCATAACTTCCTGATAAGCAATAGAGATGTTTTTCCACTATCCAACTCTCCAGGTGTGGAAGTCCATTGAAGAGTAAGATGGGCAAGTAAAAAGTTAAATTGTTAACTTTAAACCTATATTAAGTGAGGCTACAAATACAACTGTGCTTTCTGAGTGCAGTGAAGGTGAGGCTGCTGTGAGCCGCTGTGGTGCAAGAAACACCTGTGCAGCTGGTGGAAGGCAAGCAAGGGCGGCGACTTCCGGCAGGCAGAGGCCAGGCTTCCGGGGCGTGGAAACACCTGAGCAAAGGAAGGGGCGGGCGGCCAGAGAGCAGAGTCCGCAGCCAATGACTTATTGAGAAAACCTTCCACTTCACCGTTCTTTGCCTCCAAACTCAGCTCATTTCCAAGGTGCAACTTTTCCCCTTTCCTTCCTTCTCCTGCATGCATCTCTTTGCCTTCCTCTCGCAGGCACGGGTCTCTCTGCACACATCTCACGCCCACGAGGACCCCTCGTCGTCGCTCGACTCACAGCACCAGCACCTGCACGGACGCTTCGGACTGTTCTGAGGGCTCCCACTGACCCGGCCACGCAGCCATCTCCTCCCCCAGGGTTCTAGTCGTGTACCCCAACACTCTGCATTTTAGGGCTACCGGCTTCTCCCACACACCAGAGACCTTCCCCAGGCCACCAGCTGCCCCCTCCTTCCTCCCTCATCTTTCCTTCTTCCCTCTAACTCGCTGCTGTTTTTCCCACAAAAATTTGCTCCAAGAACTGCTGCAGCCAACTCCACATCTCCCTCCCCCACGGCTCCCCTGCTCAGAGCCGCCCCTTCCGCTCCAGGCCCTGAACCTCGGCTGACAGCACGGGCGCAGAGAACGGAGCGCCCTGCCGCTGGGGCCGTCAAGTGCTAAGACATTTGGGTCAAGGTAAACTCTTTATTTAAGTTGCCTAGAAAAACCTCTGCACAGCTGCAGAGGTTTTACAGCATATATTACAGCACATATATTTTACAGCATATACATATATATGTGTGTGTGTGTGTGTGTGTGTGTGTATGTAAAATGCTGAAGACTGACAGCTGACAGCTCCTTAAGGACAGGCCACGTTTTCGTTCAACTGGAGGTGAGAGCATCGGCAGGGACCATGAGTATTTAAGCAAAAACCCAAGAAAGGCACACTGGTGAGTCCTTCAGCCTCTCCTTCCACCTCAGATTCTAAAAACATGAAACATATACTGAGGCTTTGAGGGTCCAGATCTTCTCTGGGACTCAGATATTAGGTCTCTACATTTTAGAAACCTAACAGCACCCTCCTGATATAACACCCTGGTAACTAGCCTGAGAGGAAACCCCAGCCAAAACATCTGGCCATGTCCTGGAAGACTCGACCGTGCGGCCGACGTGAGCGGAAGCTTCTCTGGGCTCTAGGGTGGCCTTGGCTGTGAACTGACCAGTGAACCGCTGTTCCAAGCTAACTTGAAATCACAGCAATACAATCTAGCGACAGTGACATGCCCCAATCCAAATTATTTCTTTTCTTCTAAGGCTAAGTTACCAAACAGGAAGTACCAAGTGTCTTTAAGCACTAAGCTGAACACGCCATGTACATAGATAAATAAAAATGTTACTAATGAGACACAAGACTCTCAAAGCAGATCCCTTGAGATGGAAACAATAAAGGCTAACACAATTTTAAGAGTAATAAAATTTACAAAGCAATAAAGGAATGAGGAGGGACAAGTGAAAAAAATAATCTACCTTGAGGAGTTGCTAAAGGATGTGCCAAACATGATTATTAAGGAGGACCCCAAGGAGAGAAAGGAAGGGATCTCTGTAGAGCCAACTGGATGCCAAATGCTTTCTATGCATTATCTACCCACTGCCTGCTTTTCAGCCACAGTGAAACTGACACAGAACAGCACAGACAGCCCCAGGCCCAGCTCAGTGAGTTCTGTCTGACACACAAGCTACCTTCTGAGGACAAGCGAGCGTTTGCCAGGTGGAAAGGGGACCAAATTATGATTGCTACAGTTAAAATCCCTTACAAAGAACCTCCTGCAAAATCTTTACTTACAATGAATTAACACTTTATGGCTGTTACTTAATTGTCTATCTGCCTACAAAAAATTTTCCCTTCGTTTTGCGCTCTTAAAACCTCATCCTATAAAAGATTCCTTAGGCCCAAATTTGCTTAAGAGATTTGTGAAACTTTCAAAAGTATATGCAAAATGCTGCGTATCTATGAATCTTTCTGGGGCAAAGGGTTGGGAGCTTTTATTAGAGTCCTAAAGACTAACACCACCACCACCCCAGCCCAAAAAGACGAACAGAACGGCCGGTGTACAGAGAGCTCTGCTAGGCTTTTCAATGCTTTCAGAAAGGGAAATATATACATGACATTTGATATCACATATAAGGAAATATCCCATAATATGGGAGCATATTAATATATTTTATTAATAATGTAAATAATTAATAATATTTTATTAATAATGTAACAACTTGACAAAGAGACATAAAAGTGACTCTTCTATGTTTCCAATAATCACTCAGGATGTTAACAGTGAAAGGGTCGTTTAGAAAGCTCATTTCCTCCTCATCATGCTTGCTAAGTGTTTACTTTAATTCACATCCTGTGGGACCCCATGGGAAAATTTTTCACTAATTCTGGGGAAAATCCCATAGGGTCACACAGGATGTGAACAGGTCTGTGCTAAGTTACCTTCGGCTTGAAAAACAAAATTAGATAGGTGAGTTTCACTTTCTGTTTGTCATAAGTTCCACTTTCTGGTTCTCAAAGTTTAGATTCATTGTGCATTCGTGTTTCTGAAATGGAGGTTTAATAAAATTCCCAAATTCCCACTCTGTGTTCAAGGAATGGTTTCTCTGAATTGCATTGCAAAATCCTTTCTGCAGTAACTGTGAATCTGGAGTGCAAAGCCCAGAGGACCACGTGGGGGCCCCCCAGGGTGTTCCCCAACTTGCTCACACTCGGTGCCGTTTCCATTTCCTGTGGAGAATACACATCATACCACTTCCCCTACCAAAGAAAGAAAGCAGCCCAACTTAATTGCTGATGGAAACACTGTCATACTTTCCACTGGCCATGCTTGAAACCATTACTGATCTAACCATCATTAATTTTCCACAACAATTTGCAGAAATGTCAGGAAGCAACTGCAAGAGGACTGATTAATTGTGCTTATTACCACCATTTCACCAGGCCACGAAGATATACATGTATTTAAGTTTAAAAATAAAATCTGGGATTTTTCTGTTGTGCCTGGGATTGGTGGCTGTGTATGTTATTCTGAAACGCCCAGGTCTACTTCCGACATCTCCAGTGGTCCAAACATTCTCTGATCTGGAGGGGACCTCCCCATATTTGAAAAAGCAACTACAAAGGAAAAGACTGTTTCCGGCCAATTACTCAGTTCGATCTGTTTAAACTGACATTTATGAATTCAAATTGTATACAGCAACATGGCATTTGTCTGTTAATCACAGAAGCCAAAATCTATTTAGCAAATGTGAATTTGAAATCATATGCCCTTTTGCCTTTTCTTTTTTTTTTCCAATTTCCTTTCTCCCTCCTCATTGCAGTCTGAGCTACACACCATCCTCCTCAACCTATCAAATAAGGTGCTACAGGTGCCTGGCAAAAACAAGGGGAGCAGGACTCCCAGGGCCCCAGGATGCAGCCTGAGAATCTTAAAACTGGTCTGACGCGGGACCCAGCCACGGGGGGCTGGCTGCCCAGCAAGGCTTGCTTTTCAGCTGGTGCTCAGATGTGCAGACTGCTAACCAGCTGGCAAAATGCCAACTGGTGTTCAAGAAGAAACACTAGCAGACAGACATCTCCCCCCACCCCAAAACATGAGAATTCAGACTTTTGAAAGGAGCACTTGAAGAAAGGACATTGAAAGCAAAAAC
Organism: Bradypus variegatus; assembly: GCA_004027775.1. NCBI lineage: Eukaryota > Metazoa > Chordata > Mammalia > Pilosa > Bradypodidae > Bradypus > Bradypus variegatus. Next base: position 11,313 of record PVKY010009602.1, read on the forward strand.
CACGGTGCTGCCCCACCCCTAAAAGGGGGCCATGCCCACCCAATCTGGCATTTCGCAGCACTATAGAACCTTCTGGAAAGCATGAACATGTTTTTCCTTCTCCATATTGTCTGACTATGTACAAGCAAAGGATAAAACCTGAACAGACTTTGAACCCAGAGGCAGTGATTTCAGAGGCAGCTCTGGGAGCAGACAGGCTCCGTTCCCCCACATCCCTGTGTTTGCTCCTGGTCCAACAGGAGACTGAGGAGGAGCAGGGACTGGGCAGTGACATGTAGCACAGAGGTGACCACTGGACCTGCGGCCCAGAGACCTAGAATTCCTGCTCCCAAACCCATCCCAGCTGTGTACGAGACATACCCGACGTCTTTGTGCCTTGGTGTTCTCATCTGTACAATGGGGTCAATAATACATTAGAATTGTTGAGAGTGCCAAACGGTGCCCGCAGATGGCAATTAGAAAGTACACGACACATGTTACCCATCAATTCTGTATTTTTCTGCTGATATTTCAGGCATATGTTAGCCTAAAAAGTGAGGAGGAAAGGACGAGGCAAGAGGTCCTAAATTAATTTACAAAAGCCCACCGAGGTGGCTGAACAAGTTCCCCTGACAGCATGAGGAACCACCCTTAAAATGGGGTCATACCCCCCCTTCTTATGTGGGTCCTGAAGATGGCTGGGGGCGGCACTCACAGCAACCTGGGGGCCAGGAGCAAGTGTTGCTTGGGAAGGAGAGGCAGGGGTGTCTGCAGACCTGGGACTGCAGAGAAGGAGCTCCCCAGGGCTCCGCCATTCTGACCCAGCCCATCCACGGGCACGTGGGGCCACACGGTGCAGGAGAAACACTGCCTTTCGTTCCTGCTGCCCTGTGGGATCGAAAGTAACTCCACACACTCCAACACCTTGACCCTCTGCGGTCAAATGCTTGATTTCACCCAGTTCAGGACCCTCCCCCCATTTCTTGCTGCCAGAAGGGGAATTGTTAGAGCCAGAGGACCCCTACTTGGCCTCCTGCTTTATGTAAAATAAAACACATGGCACTAACAGGAAAACCAATTATCATGAAGCATATTCATCACAAAACCTTTTATCAATGCATATTGGTGGCCACTTTCTATGTGATTTTTCATTAACAATTAGAAGACGGCAGAGTGGGGGTCTAACACACTTTTGAGTAGTCACAGGCATAGCGATGATTCCAGTTAGGAGCCAAAGGCAGTGTGACGTGAAAACTGTGGGGTTCCTCTCGGGGACAAGGTCACAGACCCTCCCTCCACTGCTTTCATGATCGGAGGGCATGCAAAACTTCAGTGAGGGCTTAGTGAAAATAAAGTAACAGGTTCCTCAACCCAGTTCTCAGCACCTCTGAATTGTACCCACTGGAGGTTGGGGTCCCAGACCCAGGTAACTGACGCATTGCTTTACAATTCCAATGTTCCAGATCAGGTTCAATTGGGTCCCTGGCTCCCTCCTTGGAGAACACCCGCAAAGGGAAATAAAGCTATTCCTACGCGGTCCTAATGTGGAGGGAAACCCAGATTTGCATCCTCGCTCACGGAGCTGGAAGTGAGCTACCCGAACCCCAGCCAGGGGCAGATGCGCGGGAGCGTGCGGGAGCCTGAGCACCAGCTTGCTGCGTGCCCCTGCGGCCCCAGCGGCTTGCCCGGGGCTCCTGCCCCTGGGTTTCTCGGATCCAACCAGGAAACCGGCAGGACCCACAGGCGGCCACCACACCACCCCCCTTCCTCGTTCCTGGGCCAGGCCCCCGGCATCCCCAGGCAGCCTCCGGGACCGGCCAGGGGTGAGAAGGACGAGCCCTCTGCTCTCCCCGCCGGCTCAGCCCCACGCATCCCGAAAGCGCACGGGTGAACGTAC
>PVKY010009603.1:0-13195 GCA_004027775.1 Bradypus variegatus
ACCTATCCAGTGCACACACACAAAAAATAGATTAACCTTTAAGCCAAGTCATGTTCACCGTTTTACTCCTAGAAAGATGAATTTATGTGATTCCGTCAAATCAGTACCAGCCTGACCTTTAAACACATCAGTGTTTCTTGGAAAAGTATTATGGCTGGGAAGCCAACTGCGGTAAACAATATTAGCTGCTCCTATCCAGTGTTGAGTCACGCTGTGCTGCGGCTTATCAAAATAAGGGGTTGGAAGTCAGCAGGGTCCGGAGCGCGTCTGCAAACTCCACAGGATATGAAGAACAATGTAAATGCACCGGAGTTGGCAGGCATATTTCTATATTACTGTTCCAGAGATAACTGCTAAGGTGAATCATTTCCCACCGCCTACCATTCCAAATTATTTCAAATTCTGAAGGGACCCTATTTATTTCATTGGGAGCTAGCAATTTACTTAGCAGAGGATCATTATATTTACATGTCTGTGAAATCCTCACAATAATTACACATTTGAGCTGTCTCAGAGATGCTATACATATTCTCATCAGTCATATGCTTGCAAGGATATTATCACATTTTTTGCAGCAACCTTTGCAACGTACCTATAAAACACCCGACTGGATGTGAACTTTGATGCTCATAGTTTTCTTACATATCAGGTTGTTCAACAGCGGGACAGCCTGCAACCACATGCAAATGCTTACAGGATGCTGTGAAATTGTCTTAATTTCTCTTTTCTCCAGAAAACTTCAGTGCAGCGGCCATGGAAGATATTGTATTGTACAGTAGGGAGAACAAACCTAGCTGAGATCTGAAATTACTTTAGGCACTTACTGAAAAGTTCCATAACGGGCACTATTTATAAAGCAGTAGCTTCCTTCCGAACCTTAACATCATCAAAGGAGAATTAGAAGGCATTTGCGATTTCCAGTGTACTCGAGCAATGTCCCCAGGTTGAATTCTCGGGAAATGTTTGTGAGGCCGATTGGTTTATCTGAAAGGTCACTTTTGCCGTTTTAGAGTCAGAGATTAGGAAAGGGAACAGACTGCCTAGTGGGCTGCCCGTTTCTGCCTTCCCAGAGTTTATTTCAGAAGGGCCTGCTATTATAAACATGGTGATTCTCGGAGCATCTCTAACCTTGATAGCAAATAATGATTTTCCCTCCTGAGCAGTGATTCCAAGAGAACATAACAGCCATTGAGCTCAGATCTGGGAGGCTTCTATTGTGTTTACTACAGTTTACCGGAACATACTGTTTTGTGGGGCCATTCAGGTTACATGTGGTCCCTGGACAGAACATAAGCTCTGTGAGCCCATGGACTGTGTGTACCCTTGTTCACCTTTGCATCCCAGCACCTATGCAGCTCCTGGTACATGGTAGGTGCTCAGTAATCACCTATCGGCTAAGTAAATGGCTGAGTGAATTATCTGGGCCATCTCCCCGCCGTGAGCATTTACATGGGATACGTATCCCATCTCATATTTGAGCGGTCTGAGAAGCCATGTGACTTTCCCAAGTCAGTGGAAGCCAGAGTGAGAAGTCAAATCTCCAGACCTGGTCTGGCTTCATCACATTCACCCGTGCATTAAACAGTGATTTAACGAGCACCTATGATGTGCTGGAACTGCACTAGCACGGGAGTGACAACAGTGAGACACACTGGTATGGCCCTCACAGAGCTTCCAGTCTAATGGGAAAACGGATGGTTAGCAAAAGTCACAAGAAGGAGCATGCCCAGAGTAGGGCAATCTCCAATGAGGAGAACATGGTCCCAGCTGGCATGGCTGTGTAACAAACAGCCCCTAGGCGTGGTGGCTTCATAAGAATCTTGTGGGGTGATGGAAATATTCTCTATCAGGGTTGTGATGGTGTTTTCATGACCATGCATTCGTCAAAACTCATTAAACTGTACACTAAAATGGGTAAGTTTTACTCAGTATAAATTATACCTTAATAAACTTACTTTAACATTTTTTTAAAAAGCAGAGCTTAAAACAGCAACCCTGTATCGTACCCACATATACTCTTGGTCGGGAACCTGGGCTGGCCATGGCAAGGAAGCTTGTTTCTCCTCTGTGAAGCTGGGGCCTCGGCTGGGAAGACCTGAGGCTGGTGCAGTGCCGGGGCTGGGGTGGCTTGCAGAAGTCACACATGGCCTCTCCATCCAGCAAGCCATTGTTGAATGCCTATTGTATACCAGGCACATATATCGCAGTTATCACAAAAAAATATCCCTGCCCCTCTGGGCCTGACAGTCCAGGGTGGGAAGACAGGCAAAACACAATAAACATTAAAAATAAGTAAAGTCATCATATGTTAGAGGTCATAAGTGCATGGAATAAATAAATTTTAAATAACATTTCTAAGAAAGGAAAGGGGGTCAGGAGTTGGGGGAGGGAATATTCTCTGTATAAGGAGCCTCCAGGAATCATGGGGTTGGTGGTCCTGATGCTTTGTTTTGCCAGGGCCATGGTGCAAAATTGTATCTCCTTGCGGTTTTAATTGCAGTTCCCTGGCTATTGGCGAGCTGAGCATCTCTTCAGATGTTTGGCAGAGGCCGCCTGCTGATCACCAAACACGGTTCCTCTTTCCCGTGGGCAGTTAAACTATATTCTCAGCCTCGCTTCCAGTTAGCCATAGCCTTGAACTGGCTTCTGGCCAATGAACAGGAGCTTTAATGCCGGCCTCATGCGGCCTCACCCAGGAAAACCTCCCACACAGGATCCTTCACCCGCTTTTCTTCTTCCAGCCCCCTAGTTCTTAGGGCAACTTTGGGAATTGTGGATTGAAGATGGCAGAGCTTCCTGCAGCCCGGGAGCCTGGAGGGCTGTGAGGGGCAGAACCTTGCCCCCTTCCCTCGCCAACCCGGAATGTTCTCCCCATTTATAGGAACAAAAAACAAACTTGCATTGTGGAGCCTGTATGTCTCAGCAGCAAGCCCATCCTCATACAACACGTCCCCTGTTTATTTGGCTTCTCTCTTCCATAAACTGCCTGCTCTGGCCCTTTATGTGGGGTTATTTGTACTTTTTAATTTATCTGTAGGGTCCTTTCTATTCAAAGTGTGGTCCCTGGACCCGCAGAATCACCTGGGATCTTCTTAGAAATGCAGATAGTCAGGCCCCACTCCAGACTTACTGAATCAGAACCTGCATTTTCAAAAGATCCGCAGAGGATTTGCATTGATGTTTGAGAAGTACAGCTTCATGTGTTTTGAAATAATTCTTCATCACGTGTATGTATTGAATGCAGTCTTTCAATCAATAGCTTATCTTTTCATTTTTTTGGTGCTATCTTCTAAGGTACAGATATTTTAAGTATTTTAACATTACAGAATTTACCAATATTTTATTTTATGGTTTGTTCTCTGTCTCTTAAGAAATCCTTCTCTTCCTGAGGTCAAAAAGATATTGTGACTATTTTCTTCTAAAAGTTTTAAAGTTTTTCTTTTCACAGTTAAATTGTTATTCCACCTGGAATTTATTTTTCTCTGAGGTGTAATGTAAAGCTCTAGTTTTATTTTTTCATATGGATAATCAATTACCCCAGCTCCATTCACTGAATTATCCATCCATTCCCTACTGATTTGTGATGGTGCCCCAGCTGTATATCAAATTTCCATACATGTGTGGCTCATATTCCTGGTCTCCCCATTAGAATTTTTCTGTTTCATTGTCTGCTTTTTTTCACTTAACTATATATTGTGACATTTTGTCCACATTGTTAGGTATTCTTTTACAGTATAAGTTTTAATGGCTGACTCATATTCTACCATACATTATTTTGTTAGATGGTTATGTTGTTTCCAGTTTTACTCCATTATATATAATGCTGGTGTGAATATCTTCCCCCAAATCTTTGCACACGTGCATATTGATTTCCTTAAGATAAATTCTTTGAGGCGGAATTACCTAGGCTTATTTTAAGGCATTTGATAGATATTGCCAAATTGCCCTCCAGAAAAAACTGCACCCATTTGTATTCCCACCTGTTTCCTGCCACCTTCCGTGACAGTTAAACACATCAACATTTAGATCGCTGCCAATCACACTGGCAAAAATAAAGATACATTATTGTTTAATTCATATGCCTTTGGTTACAACTGAAGGCCAACATTTTTGTATTGTTTTGTTTGTTTGTTGTTTTTGTGTGGAAACCTGGGAATTAAAGCCAATATTTTTTGTATGTTTATTGGCCTTTTGTATTTCCTTTTACTTTGTGAGAGAATGCCCTGTCCTAAGCCTTTTTTTTGATAATTGCGTATGTTTTCTTCTTATTGATGGATACAAGCTTTTTATATATGAGGAAATGATAACTCTTGGTTATGTATGTTGCAAATATGCTTTGCCTTTTATTTTTGCTTATGGTGTTTTTTCAATGTGCAGAAGCTTTAAATTTTGACATAGTCAAATCTAGCAACATTTTCCTTTGGTATTATGCTAAAAGAAACAATAAAGTCACAGCCCAAAATATTCTATTCCTCTATATTTTTTCTTTCAGTTCTTTTAGAGTTTATTTTTTACATTTAACTGTTTAATTCATTTGCTAGCTACACTCGACCTTCAGCTGGCCACCTGGTCTTTCCTGACTTCCCTGGCCAGGTGAAACCCCGTATTCACCACTCCCAGAGCACAGGTAGCTGGCACTTTTCACAAATGTTTGATGGGCATGTGATTATTTGATTAATGGCTGTGTCCTGCCATAGCATGCAAGCCCCGTGACGGGGAGAGTTGTCTCTTTTCCACCCTGCATCCCCAATGCCCATCAAAGTGACAGGGACATGCATGTCCTCGTGTGTTTCCACTCTTCTTTGCCTGGGACACCCGAGGATTTTCTTTTCTCTCAGACCCTACCAATATCTGTAGCACAACTAAAATGCACATAGACATATATGTGGACATGTATTCATGGATGTGTATGCAGTGATACAGTTCCATAGCGCTATGATTCTGTGCCACCCAGCTTTTCTCCGAGTTGTAGACAGATGGGTCTGCCTGGGCTCAGTCTGCCACGGGATCCTCTTTTACCTGCAGTCGTTTTCTAGATAATCCCCCTGGGCTTTATAAGCAGGCATATAGAAAATATAAAAAAATAATTTCATTTACTTGTTTATTGCATTGGTCAAAACTTCTAGAACATGTAATTCTTTTATAATCCAGATTTTAAAAAGCTATATAAAGCCAAATTAGAAGAAGATGGCTACATTATATTGAAGTTGTCATTTCTTTTCAATTATAAATTTTAAACGATATCCAGATGGTCCCTTGATATGCCCACAAAAATAATTTTCGCCATTCTCATATTAGTACTAATGGCAGCCCCGTCCGCCCACCTGCTCAGAGTCTTTTTGCACATCTGCAGTAAGCCCAGATTCCTGTCAAAAGCAAGGGTCCGGCTGCCTCCAGCCCAGAGGACGAGAGGGGGCCACAGGGTGGCACAGTGGACAGGCGCATCCCCCGGGTGTTGGTAAAGCGAGGGCCCAGCCCCAGCTCTGCTGATGGGCTGCACCCTGTCCTGGACAAGCCCCTGTCCCCTCTGCAGGCCTCATCTTCCCACTGTACAATGGAGTTCCTGCCTCCCAGCTCTGCAGGCTTCTGCTACGGTGCTTCTTAAGGTGGTGAGGGGTGGGGAAGGGTGGGTGCTCATGCTCACCTCTGGACAGCAATCTCTGAGCAAGGTGACCCTCGTGAGCGGGCATGCGAGCCAAGGGACGGCTTGAACGCTTGAAAGCCTGCTGCAGCGAGAAGGGTTGAGAATATCCCAATTGGCTGAGTGGGCCTATGTAGATCACAGAGAGCATAAGCCCTACAGTACCCTAAACCCATCACAGGGGTGGACTACCCCAGAGCAGTGAAGCCAGGGAGGAACTAAATCAGCAGGGAGCACAGCGGAAGCAGAGACAAGGGCTGTGGTGAAACCACAAACCCTGCAAGGCCAGGCTTGCAGCACCCTCGGGGGACCCTCCCCACATCCCACCCCATCACCCCTCCCCACACGGGTGTTCCTGGGTGTCATCGTCCCCACCACCAAACTGCTCACTCCTTGCATTCAGGCACCCTGTCTTGTCATCTTTGAGTTCCCCTAGCACATTTTAGGGGTTCAGGTGAGGACTTGTTTTACTTTTTTCAAAGCATATTTTTTTTTCTTATTACAAAAATAACAAATGCTCATTTGAGAATATTTGGAAGAAGGCTACAGAAAAATTAACATAATTACCCCATCCAGAAATCACAGATTACATATTGGAGTATTATATTTTCTCCACATCTGTTTTCTATGTGTTTGGGTTTTTTTTTTTTTACAAAAACAATCTTACTAGATGCATAAACTATAAACATTGCAAACATTTCTTTCATCACTACATATTCTTCTAAATATGATTTTTAGTAGCTACATAATTTTTTATCTTATACCTAACCATTCTCCATTTGTTAGATATTCAGCTCTGGTCTGTTAGCTACTATAAATAACTCTGCAATAAGCCTCTTTGCCCCTAAATCTTTGTCTAAGTATCTTGTTGATTTCTTAGGGTAGATTCTCAGTAGGGGGCATCTTGGGTCAAAAGGCATGAACTTTTTTGAAGGCTGTTGATATCTAGTACTAAATTTCTTTAGGGAAATGTACCATTTCTGTCTGAAGTTATCCATCTCAGTGAATCCTTGCCAGAATTAGGTACTTAAATCATAATAATAAAAATCTTTGCTCGTTTCGTAGTGAGAAATGGAAACTCATTGTTGCTTTAATGGGCTTTTCTTTGATTACTAGTGAAGCTGAACGTTTTCCCATTTGGTTACTGTCCATTTGTAATTTATCTTTTGCGGATTTTTCTATTTGTTCCTCCTTCCCCTCCTCCACCCATCCTTTCCTCTGACAGTCTTTAAACCTGTGCTGAGCATGTATTTGCCAGGCCTCGTCCCAGGGACCGTGGAAGACGTGGACCTGCGAGAGGTAGCCAAGGTCTGAAACATACCTGGGCGACACTCGCCTGAGCCCTGCCCAGCAGCTACGACCGTCAACAGTCGCCCTGTAATTGTTGACATGTCTGTGAGGCCGCGGCTGTGGGCAGCCTGGCTACTAAGAGGGACTGTCTTTCGGCATTAGCTCATCCTTTTCAGTCACAGCCTTGACGCGAAGCTGACTTTGAAATCATCCCTGTGATTGGCCGATTTTTCAATGGGCCCAAGTCATTCCCCAATCACACAAATCAGCCCCAGCCCCAGGGGCGAGGGGTGAAGCCCTGGAGATATCTCATAGGTAGGTTCGAAGTGACTCTGTAAGTGTGAAGTCCATGCCAGCTCTTGCAGCCTCCCTGTGAATGTTATATCAGCAAATATGTACCCAGGGATTTAATAAAGCATTAAAGAAAGGATCGCATCAGAGGCAAATTATTTTGAGTGGCTGTCTACGCAGTTTGAATTTACAAATAATCCACTGCCTCCTTGCTTTGGCTCTGGGGACAGGGCTTAAGGGGATGTCAGCTGTGCTCACTTCAGCCTCCAAATGGACACACAGGTGGGGACTGGCTGTTTTAAGAGATGTTTCTAGGCAGAGCTGAAAGGTTTCCTAAGATCCTGACTTCTTTCCCTCTTATCATCATCAATTCTTAATTCTCCACTTCCAGGGTTATCTGCAGTAACTTTTTTTATTTTAAGCTGGGCAAATTCTGCAGCCCTGGGTCCCTTCTCCCAGCCATGAATTGTTGCAGGCTCAATAAGGCAAATTAATTTTAGTGTTAGTGGAAGCAAAACATACTCCAGCTGTTGAATCTCTTGATCTCCTCTCAGACCTCCCTGCCATCCTTACCCTAAGAACTTCCCAAGCCTTACTGAGAGGACACTGGGATGATGACAGGAGCTCGTGTGTGTTTTGCAGGCTCCTCCTTCCCCTGCAGTTGGGAGCGGGTGTCAGCTCAGGGCTGGTTGAGTGTTAGGAATGGCCGATGAGCCGCCATCCAAGCAAAACCCCTAAAAGCAAGTGATCATGTATCCTACCAGCCTGACACCATCTGGGATCTGAGCCCCAACCAAAGGGCCCTCTCAACAGTGTCCTGAGAAAAAGGAGAGATAGGAACACAGGACAGACTCTGGGGGTTATTACTGGAGTGGCTGGCTCATCACCAGAGGGTCCATTCAGGGTTCTGAGGTCCCCCTGCCCCCACCTCGGGCTCATTTTAATTGCAAGTTTAAGGGGAGGTGGGAACGAAGCTTCCTCAAAATGACCAAATACTCGTGAGATATATGGTTCTGCTATTAAAAAAAAAAAGGCAAGAAAGCAATAACTGAAACCATATGGCTCTAAATGGAGCATCATTCAGTGAACTCAGGGAACCAGCACAGAGAGTTTGGGAGAGGAGGCTGCTGTGCAGAGGATTCCAGGAAAAGTGACTGTTCCTCCAACAAACAGGCACAGGGACCTAAGAGCCAGCTGCATTTTTGCATAGAATATTTAAGGAAGGGAAGAAAAAGGCAGCCAGGGAGGTACAAAGGCCGGAGAATGCAGGAGCTACACATGTGGAGGAGGGCAGTGCAACCTTGGCCTTTGGAGGAGAGCAAACACGAGCAAAATGAAGTATCCAGGAGGCGTGCTGAATGATTAGATAGCAATCACTCCAAATCTGGCAAGGGCAGCATCTCTTCCAGAAAGTTCCGGCTGACCCCAGCCCTCCACGTGTGCCTGGTGGCACCTGCTTGGTCTCTAACTTAGCTCTTATCATGGTCCATGTCTTTCTCTGTGTGTCTGAATCCCCTCCAGACTGTGGACCCTGGCAGGCTGGCACTGGGCCTTATTCAGCCCTGTTTCTCAACCCAGAGCCTGACCCAGTGCCTGGCACAAAGCAGCTGCTCAATTAAAGTTTGGTGAAAGAAACTGCCAATAGTTTAGATCTCCCCCAAAATTTTTAAAATTTTATTTTGTGTGAGATGGGAGGCTCTTAAAGGGTTTGAGCAGAGACTGGACAAGAGTCCAAATTTAAAGTGAAATTTTGTTTCAATCCAAAGATTATTTTGATGTTCTGGCTCAATTCATAGTTTGGTTTTACAATATCTGTTTCCATCTGGGAGTTGGCAGACTTATGCATAGTAAAATCCCAATCACATTTTCTCTTTTAAATGGAGAAATAGGAGGCAGACTGGAAGGTTAAACACTAAGCAGTTGTTACTGATTTTAAAAATAATTTTAACAGCTTTATTGAGATATAAATTACATAACATATATATAGAGAGAGACAGAGACAGAGACAGAGAGAGAGAAGTGTACACCTTGACATAACCCTGTACCAGATCAACAAACAGGATGTTGCCAGCAGCCCACGGGCCCAACCATGGACCTTAGAGGGTCTGGGGGTCTGGGCAAGGGCCCTCCATGTGTGCCAGGCTCTGCTTGTCCTCCTGTTGGGCCTTGAATTCTCTAAGGGGCGGCGTAACGGACGCCATGGGGAGCTGTCCACACCCGCCCCGTGTGCCACAGCTGCAGAGAGCTGTTTTGGTCAAGGTCAAATCCCTTCATGGGGTGACCCACATTCAATGACAGATCGATGCAGGCCCAGCTCAGGACAACTCTGAAGGGTCGTTCAGCTCAGAGCTCCCATGGGGTCAGCCAAGGCTGTCACGGCACCAGCATCAGATCCCACTGGCCCAGTCCTGCTTCTTCCCCTGGTCCCACAGACCCCCCTAATAAACATCCTGCACACTGAACTCCAGCTCAGGGCCCACTTCCTGGGACCCAAGCTGCAACAGCTGGCTCCCCTCAGCTTCCATGCTTTTAGTCTCTGCAGACAGTGCCGAGTGCCAACTATGTCCTGGACAAAGACAAGAGTGTGGGCGTTGACAATACTTCTCATGGTGCTTTAGTGTGTACAAAGCACTTCTAATTGCATTATCTCACTCGATCCCTTCCTTCCTCTGCTCGTTCATTCAGTCACTCATCCAACAGGCATCAGTGAAGTGCCTGTTCCATCCCAGGAGGGAAGATATGATGAAAAACGAGACTTCTCCTTCCCTTAGAGTGCTCACAGCCCAAGGCAGAAGGTGACACCACAACAGAGAATTCTCCCAGGCGCTGAGGCCAAGATAAGGCAAGCAAATGCTGTGAAGGGACGACAGTGATCAGAGAGGCGAGTCTGCCCAGCTGGGCTTGGAACCAGCAGCTGGACTGCAGATCATCCACCGTAGAAAATCACAGGCAGGCTCCACCGTGAGGTGCTGTGCACCTATGCTCACAGCCGCCCACTCTGAGCTTTCCACTGACTTAACCCGACATGGGGTGGGGCTCGGAGAAGCCCAGTGGGTGCCCACCTCCCCCAGAGCAACCCCCAGGAGTCTCCTTCTCACAGGCAGCGCTGAGGATTGGGGGGCCCTGGCAACTGAGCTGGGGAAGAGAGAAGAATGGGACAGTGAGCAGGGAAGGAGGGAGCTTCCAGGCAGTGGCGGGGCGAGGGGGCCGCGGGATTCCAAGCCACAGAAGAGTAAGATGCCCTTGGTGAGCTGCCCCGATCCCACTCAACCCCTAGATTAACCTAAATCGTTCTCTGCCATTTTCCAGAGTCAACAGGATTTGTTGAGTTTCATATCTCCAGTAGGGGAAGAAACTTGAGAGAACAAGATAAAAAGAAAATACACCTAAGTGCAATGTTTTTACTAATCTGAAATTGGGGCCTGTTGACACCTGAAAAAAAAATTTAAATGCTTAATTGTGAGGTAGACACGCTTCTTTAGAACACCTCTAGATAGATGAACAATGAACATCAGATTATGCTTTTAGATGTTTCAAAGATGAAAATATATCTTGGCTATTTATCAAATTAATCACCCTATAATCTAAAGATAAATGGGATTCCTAGGGCAGTATTCATCTGGCAATTTAATACCTAAGTTTTTCTGATCAATAACCATCAGCCTGTTCGAATATTTAAGTCATGCTTAAAGTCATTCAGGAAAAAAAATTATTACATTCTTTGAAAGTACATCTTTAATTTAAAATGCCGCTTTCTATTTAACCATTGCATTTTATATTTTTCTAAAACAACACTGATCTTAATTTTAATCAAAAGATTAAGACCAATATTTTGAGTCAGAAAATATGTTGTAATTTATGAAGTCCTTTATTCCACATATATCTGCAGGCACATATGATGTGCTGCCACCATGTTTATGGTCCAGTGGGCACCATTTGTGTTGTGTTCTTGGTAAATGGTGATCCCTGGGCCAGGTCTGCGTGAGGCTCTTGGGATACCAAGGTGTTAAAACACGGTCCTTGTCCTCAAGGGACACACATTTGGGGGTGACACCCACAACTAAGGAAAGCAGTGCAGTTCAGAGGAGCAGGGCCCAAAAGAAGTCAACTCGGGGCTGCGGAGCCCAGAAATGCCCACCAGCCTCACTGTGGCATCTGTGATGCTGCTGGGGGCAGCTATGACTGGGATGGGAAAGCCACAGGGGACACTGCAGAGAGTCTCTAAGTGAGCAGGTAAGATATTGTCCAGGCCAACCCAAGTGACTTCAAAATTAGAGTAGCAATTTACTGCCTATCCAAATTTAGCATGTTTACACCCATGGGTTAGAGGTTTGCACGTTTATTGGTGTCTTAAAAAAAACAGTAATGAAATACATTAGAGGCCATGTAATGATAGAAAACATTTGGCAAATATAAGGGGAAAAATGCAGAAAATATGTGTTTTAGAATCCCCCACCATAAAAATATCTGACTTTGTGTGCTCTGTCCAGGAGGAAACAGCTTTCAAGAATTCCATTTGGAGTCACTGAATAAACTGGGTGTGGAAGTTGTGCAAAATCTTCCTAGAATCATACTGCAGAAAACCTTCAGAGAGAAACAGAAAATGAGCTAGTTTAGAAGTTGCTGACTTTTATAATAGACCAGTCTTCAAGTAACACTGACCGTAAAATGGGATAGGAAGGTTATATTAGTCTCAATTTTTTTCCAGTGTTAATATTTAGATCTTTGGATGATGTATGGAAGCATGGAAAGGAACATCCATTCTGGAGGACACCTCTAGAAGGCCTTCTAGAGGTTATGCATTTGTATGCATCTAGAAAGGAAGATGCAGCATTTATTGAACATCTTTGTTTTCAAATTTGTTTGTAGCTATTTTTAAAGACCAAAAAGGAGGGCAGTAAAAAGAAATGATAACAGTTATCTGCCTTGTAGTAGACATTCTCCAGGTGATATATGATCACGAGATAGCTGTAGCTGTGGTAGCGATAGCAGAACAGTTATTGAGTGTTACCTATTTGCCAGGCATGAGCTTAAATGCTTTATACCCATTCTCCCATTCAACCGTCACAGCATCCCCTTGAGAAAAACAGACATATATCCCCATTTTACAGATGGGAAAACTGAGGTTCAGAGAGACCAAGTCTCCCAAGATCTCATGACTTAATTGCGGCCAAGCCTAAACTCATAGCTGCTGAACGCTGATGGCCTCCACTCCAGCTTTGGATGGACACAGGGCAAATTGCAAGTGAGCAATTGATCAAGCTTTGATATTTCAGCACAATCTGTACCATAACTGCAATTAAACTGTCCTGCAGAGGTCAGCACGGATTAGTCACAAATAAATCCCAAATGTGTGGCAGGGAAGAAGCTCTCTGAGAGCCAGGCTACCTGGAGTTTTCTAAGAAACATTTTGAGCAAACAATTTGTAATCAGAAAAGCCCCAGCTTCTGAGAAGCCTGCTTCCTCATCTTTCTTGGAGAAATTGAAGTGACTTTACCCAACAAATTAGTTCCGTTTTAATGTCAGAATGCATGGGGGTGGGGAGGGTGTTCTGAGGTGAAAGAAAAATAAGCATAATTGCTTCTTTTTTTCAAAATCACATATCACTTTGTTCATTATGATATAATGAAGCATTATTTAATCCCATTATGAAATAATGAGATTGAGTAAATAGCACATCTGCATTCACGCAGTGGTATAAAGTCAGGAAATATATATCCCACTGACATTTAAAAATAGCAGCTCAATTTTTCTTAGTAATGAAATTGTAGGTGTTTTCATTACAAAAATATATTTTATAATAAAAACAAATATGGCATTGTTAAATTAACTGTTAGGGAACCTCTCCTACAGAAGGCTTTCCTGGCCACTTGGATTTTGAAATGTAAATTCTCTCCTTTGAAAATGAAGCTTTTCTGTGGACACTGAACAATAGGAAACAAAACCATCAGCAAAGTGCAAATAAAAAAATTA
>PVKY010009604.1:0-13178 GCA_004027775.1 Bradypus variegatus
GTCGCTGAAGGCTGAGGTGGCTGTGGTAATTTCTTAAAATAAGACAACGAAGTCTGCCATTTCAGTTAACTCTTTCATGAAAGATTTCTCTGTAGCATGTAATGCTGACAGAACTTTACCCACAGTAAAACTTTTTTCAAGATTGGAGTCAATCCTCTCAAACTCTGCTGCTGCGTTATCAATTAGGTTTATGTAATATCCTAAATCCTTTGTTGTCCTTAATCTGTTATTATTATGAGATTGCTACAATTCAGTCACATCTTCAGGTTCCATTTCCAATTCTAGTTCTCTTGCTACTTCCACATCTGCAGTTAGTTCCTTCACTGAAGTCTTGAACCCCTCAAAGTCAGCTATGAGGGTGAGAATCAACTTCTTCCAAACTCCTGTTAACATGAATGTTCTTAATGGCATCTATCGTGAATCCCTTCCAGGTTTTCAGTTCATTTTGCCCATCTCCATTAGAGGAATCACTAACTATGGCAGCTGGATCCCTAGGCTGCAGAATGGATGTTGTGTTAGCAGCCATGAAAACAACATTAATCCCATTGTACATCTCTATCAGGACTCTTGGATGACAAGATACATTGTCAATGAGCAGTAATACGCTGAAAGGAACCTTTTTTTCTGAGCAGTAGTCTCAACAGTGGGCTTAAATATTCAGTAGGCCATGTTGTGAAAAAATGTGCTATCATCCAGGCTTTGTTTTTCCATTTATAGAGCACAGGCAGTGTAGATATCACATAATGCTTAAGGGCCATAGGATTTTTGGAACAGTAAATGAGCACTGGCTTCAATTTTAAGTCACCTGCTGTATTGGACCCTAACAAGAGAGTCAGCCTGTCCTTTGAAGCTTTGAAGCCAGGCATTGACTTCGCCTCTCTAGCTATGAAAGTCCTAAACGGCATCTTCTTCCAATATAAGGCTGTTTCATCTATATTGAAAATCTGTTGTTCAGTGTAGCCACCTCCCTCAGCGATCTTAGCTAGGCCTTCTGGGTAACCTGCTGCAGCTTCTCCATCAGCACTTTGCTGCTTCACTTTATACTTTCATGTTATGGACACGGCTGCTTTTCTTAAACCTTACGAACCAACCTCTGCTGGCTTCAAACTTTTCTTCTGCAGCTTCCTCACCTGTCTCAGCCTTCACAGAACTGACAAAGAGTTAGGGCCTTCTCTGGGTTAGGCTTTGGTTTAAGGGAATGTTGTGGGCAGTCTGATCTTCTTTCCAGACCACTAAAACTTTCTCCACATCAGCAATAAGGTTGTTTTACTTTATCAATTGTGTGTTCACTGGAGTAGCATTTTTCCTTTCCTTCAAGAACTTTGCATTCAAACTTGGCCTTTTGGTGCAAGAGCCCAGCTTTTGGACTATCTCAGCTTTCAACATGCCTTCCTCACTAAGTTTAATCATTTCTAGCTTTTGATTTAAAGTGTGGGATGTGTGCCTCTTCCTTTCACTTGAATAGTTAGAGAGGCCATTGCAGGGTTATTAACTGGCCTGATTTCAATTGTTGTGTCTCAGGGAACAGGGAGGCCCAAGGGAGATGGGGGAATGGCCAGTCAGTGGAGCAGTCAGAACACATACAACATTTATTGATTAAATTCATCTTGTATGGGCACAGTTCATGGTGCCCCGAAACAATTACAATAGTAACATCAAAAATCACTGATCAGTTTAACAGGTATAATAATGAAAAAGTTTGGAATATTGCAAGAATTGCCGTATGTGATACTGAGACACAAACTGAGCACATTCTGTTGGAAATGGTGCTGATTGCCTTGTTCAATGCAGGGTTGCCACAAACCTTCAATTTGTAAAAAATGCAGTGCCTGTGAAGTTTAAGAAAGCGAAGCACAATTAAAAGAGGTATGTCTGTAGTCTTAAATATGCTCAGAGAACTAAAGGAAAAAAAAGAAACAAAGAACGAAAGGATATCAAGATAATACTATATGAACAAAATGAGAATTTCAATAAAGAGAAATTATAAAAATGAGTTGAAGACCCAATAAATAAAATAGAAAAATTCCCTAGGGGTGTTCAACAGAAGATATGAGCTGGTAGAAGAATCAGTGATCTCGAAGATAAAAGAGTTGAAATTATTCAGCCCAAGAAGCAGAAAGAAAAAAAGAATGAAGAAAAGCGAAAAGAGCTTAAGATACTTGTGGGACAAAAATCAAATGCACTGAAACACATTATGGGAGTCCCAGAAGGAGAAAGGAGAAACAGGCAGAAGGAATAGTTGAAGAAATAATGGCTGAAAACTTTCCAAATTTAAAGAAAGACATGAATATACACATCCAAGAAGCCCAACCAACTCCAAGTAGATAAACTTGAAGAGATCCATGCCTAGACACATTATAATCAAACTGTTGAATGCCAAAGACAAAGAGAATCCCCAAAGACCTAAATATATGAAATAAAATGGTAAAACTCCTAGAAGAAAACATAGGGGAACATCTTCAGGACTTTGTATTAGGCAATGGTTCTTTAAGACTTCACACCACAGTGAGAGCAACAAAAGGAAACAGATAAATGGAACTTCATCAAAATTAAAAACTTTTGTGC
Organism: Bradypus variegatus; assembly: GCA_004027775.1. Lineage (NCBI taxonomy): Eukaryota > Metazoa > Chordata > Mammalia > Pilosa > Bradypodidae > Bradypus > Bradypus variegatus. The sequence goes on from PVKY010009604.1 coordinate 2,566, forward strand.
ATTAAAGAATACTAAAGAAAGTGAAAAGACAATCTACAGAATGAGAGAAAATACATGGGCTTAATATCCACAGTATACAAAGAACTCCTACAACTTAACAAAAAGACAGACAACGCATTTTTAAAAAATGGACTTGAATAGACATTTCTGCAAAGAAATGGCCAATAAGCATATGAGAAGATGCTCAACATCATTAGCTATTAGAGAAATGCAAATCAAAACCACAATGAGACACCATGTCACAAACATTAGAATGGCTATTGAAAAAGCAGAAAATAACAAGGGCTGGAGAAGATATGGGAAAATGTGAACACTCATCCATTGTTGGAGGGAATGTAAAACAGTGCAGCTCCTGTGGAAAAGTCTGGCAGTTTTTCACACTGTTAAGTATAGAACCACTAGATGACCAGGCAATTCCACTTCTAGGTATATACCCATAAGAATTGAAAGCAGGGACTTGAACAGATATTTGCACACCAATTTTGGAGCAGCATTATTCACAATATTCAAAAGGTGAATGCAACCCATGTGTCCATTAAATAATGAATGGATAAACAATATCTGTTACTTATATAAAATGGAATATTATTCAGCTGCAAAAAGGAATGAAGATGAGGCTGATATATTGTACAACACAGATAAACTTGTAGACATCATGTGGAGTGAAATAAATCAGACACAAAAGGAAAAATACTATATAATCTCACTTATATTAAATTAGAATATGCAAATTCAATGTCAGAAATTAGAGTTCAGGCTACCAGGGGGCAGGGGTGGGGTGGAGGGATGGTATTTAATGTTTAATTGGTACCGAGTTTCTGTTTGGGGTGGTGGATTCATTTTGGTAATGGATGGTGTTGGTGGCAGTACAACATTGTGACTGTAATTAATACCACTGAACTGTAAAGAAAGTGGTTAAAATGGGAAATTTTATGTTGTATGTATGTTACCACAATAAAAGCAAAAATAAAACAAAATTAAACACTGTCTTGGATGGCCTCCACCTCCTGGTCTTCCTTCTTTCTTTTCTGGCCTGTAGTGAGTAACTCTTTGAAGCCTGTTTGGGGGTCCCATGAACCTTCTTTTCTACTATTTAACTCCCCAGGTCTCTTCAGCAGCTCACACTGGCCTTTCTACTCTCCCCACCAATTTCTTCCCTTGAGAAAGAGCTCCTGTTGCTGCACGCACACCTGCAAGCCAGCAGGCTCTGCCCCAGCTTCTGAAAACCTGCTGCAGGCCCGGGGGTCTGGCTGGAGGAAGGCACACACAGCCCAGTCATGACCCCAAGGGTTCTGCCCATCCCCACTGCAATCCTCCAGTGAGCCCCCCCCATCCCCTCACCAAGGACTTGCTCCTAAAGACCTTGCTTCCTGACCACGAAAGAAGGGGGCTGCAACACAGATGTCTCTTCCCTGTCTTTAAAGCTTGGCTTCTCAAACTGGGGTCTAGAAACCCTGAAGGGTCAAGGTGGTTGGGGACTGGAGCCACACAGAGCCCCAGGACAAAATGCTCCCCTTTCCTAGAGCAATGCCGTCAAACAGAGCTTTCTGTGATGATGGAAATGTTTGGCATCTACGCAGTCCAATAAGGTAACCAGCCACCGGAAGCTACTGCACACTTGAAGTGTGCCAATGCGACAGAGGAAGTGAATTTTAAATTTTATATAATTGGAATGAATCTAAATGTAAATAGCCATGTGTGGCTGGTGGCTAGGGTGTTGGGGCAGTGCAGTTCTAGAGCATGGGTATTACTTGGAGACTTGAAAGAAAGGCCTGGGTTCCACATCTTGAATTTACCACTCTCACCCTGCATAACCCTGAGCAAGGGGGGCCTCTCAGAGTCTTATGTACCACCTTGTGTTAAATGGAGATGAGACCCACTCTAGTCCCAAAGGGTGGTGAGAGGGCTGATTGAGACAGGGCTTTAGAAGTGCTTGGCTCAGTACTCAGCACACAGTAGGTGCTCAGTAAACACCAGTGCTCAGAGAAGCGGGAAGCAACCCAAGGAGTGGGCACTAACGAGAATGTAGCATGTGGCTCGAGCACGGAAAGTGGAGGCTGCAGCCAGGTCTTCCCCTCTCAGACACCTTCCTGGCTGTGGCTGCCTCCTGCCCTGCTGCATTTCCAGGAGCAGGTGCTGCCTCCACTCATCTCTTAAACCTCAGCCACCCACCCCTGAGCTTACTCAGCACCTACTGAAGCAGCTTCTGCAAAGATCTCAAACATCAATTCAGTGGCCCCTCTGGGTCCCTCCCCTCGAGATCAGCCTGTGGCATGGGGAAGGTGTTAGATTCTGCCAACATGTTGCCTCCTCACTGACCTCCCTGCTTTCACCCCTGTCCTCCTATGGTCTATTCTCGGCAGGCCACGCTGATCCTTTGGAAAGTCAGATCATTGCTACTCCTTTCCTCAACACCCCCTTGGCTTCTGACCTCACTCAGGGAGGCCAGCATCCCTGCCAGGGCCCATCAAGCCCTGTGTGATCTGCTATCCCTCCTTCTCCCCTTCTTCTACTCCACTCCAGCCATGAGGCCTCTAGGCTGTTTCTCAAATGCACAAGGATGCTCCTGCCTCAGGGCCTCCAAACATTCTGTTCCCCTTGCCCGGATACTCTTTCCCCCATATAAGCCTTGTTTTCCCCTCTGACTTCCTTCAGGCCTCTGCCCAAATGTCCCTTTATCAGCAAGGCCATCTCTGATCTTTGTAGCAATGCCCTGCTCCTCCCTGCTATTTTTTGGCCCCTATTCTGGTTTATTTTTTTTAATAGTCTTTCTTACCACCTTACATATTGTATATTTACTTTTCTTTAATAAAAACTGTTTTCCACAAATAGAATATATGCTCCAGGAGAGAAAAGGCTTTGTTTTGTTTACAGCTGTGTATGTCCCTTGATTCTAGATTAGCACAACAGAAGTTGGTTGAATGGGTCAACTACATTCTGTCCTCATTCATCTATTTGTTCAACCAAATGCTACCATGTGTTGGGCTCTGGGGTCCGGCCAGGACAGATGAGACCCCACTCTTATGGAACCTTACCCTCTTATGGAGGGTAAGACAGGCAGTCGACAAGAATCACACAAGTCAACAAGCATTTGTGAAAATGGGGATGTTACAAAAGGGAAGTACGAGGTACAGTGACAGTGTATAGCACAGGACTTCAGCCTGGTTGCATTGGACAACTGAGGGGTTGACACTTGAACTGAGACCTGAGGGATGAGAAAAGATTGGCCAGGGCAAGAGCCTTTCAAACAGAGCACAGCATGAGTGATGGTCCTGAGCACAGCCTACTGGAGGGACACAGGGGTGGAGGGATCAGTGTGGAAGAATCTAGAGAGGCAAGAGGGGAAGAGGGTGGAGCTGTGGTGCTCAGGGGCCTTAAGGAGTCCAGCGTGCATGCTCTGAGCAAGTCAGGAGGGTTTTCATCTGGGGTGGGGCAGCAGAGACAATATCCTCTTTCCCTTGTCTCTTGGTCCAGTGATCTGAGCCCTCATCCCCTGTTCTGGCTACTGCTCCTTGGTTTCTTCTGCTGACCCCTCCCTTCTCCCCAGCTGTACATGGGCCCATCCTTGTCTTGCTCAGTGATCTTATTTCTTGGCCAGATCTCCCCACTGTGCCTGCAGCCTGAGCATGAGGCCCCCAGGCTCCCACATCCAACATGCTCATCACCCTCTCCTGCCTAAGCCAATCTCCTAGCCTGTTCTGTGTAGCCATTGGTGGCCTGCCATTCTCCCTGTGGCATGCTTGGAGTGGTGGAGCAAGGTGGAGCAGCAGTGCTACCATCTGCTTCTCCAACTTCCTCAGTCACTACAGCTTCCAAATCTCTCTCCAAAAGGTGACTGGCAGCAAATTATTCCCTAAGCCTGTTTCTCCTCTGTTTAATGGGGGAAAATAATACCTACTGCCTGGGGCTGTGAGAGTTCAACATAATGATGCCTGCACAGGGCCTCACACAAAGCTCACCTAGTGGTTACTGAGCACTTACTAGGCCCATGGCACAAAAAGACATGGAAGATCTCATGCCTGTCCTTAAGGAGGTTGAAATCAAGATGGATCCCAGGGAATGGGAAAAGGGATTTCATATGCAGGCTTTAGGATCAGATCTTGCTTCTTCCACTCATTTAGCCTCCCTGAGTCTTGGTTTTCTCATATGTAAAATGGGAAAGAAAATAATACCTGTATCATAGGACTGAGTACAGACTAAACACCCCAATGCATGCCGTTCCCTCTGCAAGATTCTCCCCCTACTCGATCTCTGCACCATGTCCTACATCGTCCATGCTCAACAGTCATTTTTATCATAAAAACAAAAACTGTAACAGGTAACAGTGGGTGAAGACTTTAATGCTTTTAGAAACCAACTGGCTAGTTTATTTGCCTCTGCTTCCCTCACCAGAGCGAGGGCAGACAACGGTAAATATCTGTTGAATGAACCCACAAATGAGGTGCTATGGGAGAGGTTCCCGGAGCCCCCAAGGAAGACAGGCATTACAGAAATGACCTCCGGACGCTTCCTCTCGCACTCCCCGGATCCCAGGGAATTCGACCTCATTCTGATTATCATCACCTGTTTGTGTAACACACCCACTCTTATGAGCTCTCTCCAACCCTGGGGCTGTCGCTTCCTCCTAAAGGCCAAGCTGTGCCAGGGCAAAGGCCGGACCCCAGTACTACAGAGGACCCGACCCCTGCCCATGCTATTTCCCCACTTCACCTCTTCTTGGAGCGATCCTTCCACACTCGCCCCGACTTAGGCTTCCCCTTCGGAATCATGGGAACCTCGTCCTCCTCCTTCTTCAGCTTCTTGGACGCTGGGGCCTGGGCTGAAGAATTTCTTCGCTTTTTTGCCCCGAGGTCGCCTGCCACGGCCTTCCCGATTGGAAGTGGCTTGCTGGACTCGGGCTGACCACGGGCGGAGTCAGGTGATTGAGGTGTCAGCTCCTGTGGTGGCCGCGAGGGCTCCGGACCTGGCGCTTGCTGACCGGGGTAAGGCTCTGGTGATCCTGGACCCGGCTGCAGCTGATGTCCGGGGGTCTCCGGGACTAGCTCTTCTTTACTCTGGGCTAACTCAGGGTCCGGTTCTCCCTGGTACTGGAAGAACTCTGGTGACTCCCCACTTGGCTTTAGCTGACGTCGGGGGGATTCAGGGCTCGGTTCTGGCTGTTTTGGGGGCGATCCCAGGCCTAGATCTTGCTGACGCCGGGGGGACCCCGGGTCCGGCTCTAGTTGCCTTCGGGGAGACGCCAAGCCTGCACTCGGCCGGAAACTGGGTGATCCGGGGCTGGTCTCCGGCAGCCGTCCGGGGGAGCCCAGGCCTGGCTGCGGCACTCTCCGAGGAGACCCGGGCTCCCTTGTTTCCTCTGGCTGCGACTCAAACTCCAGAAGGGCCCGTCGCGCCCGTAAAATTGAAGTGGGACTCTCGAGGGATTCCGGCATTAGGCCTTCCAGACGCCGGCTGCGTCTCAGCGGCGTATCCATCGCCCAACTTGAAAGTTTCCGAGTCCAAACACATGTGCAGACAACCGGCGCTCTCCTATGACGTCAGGAGCCGCTTCGTCAGCACGCGGGCGCGGAATAACTGCCGCGGGGAAAGCCACATTGGTGAGGGGAGGAGTGGCGGGGTTGACGTTCTGGGGAGGCGAGGCTGGGCTGGGCGGGGCTTCTCTGACGCATGCGCGATAGGCTCTATGGTCTTTTCCCGGGTTGCAAGCGGGCAGAGCAGCGCAGCGGAGAGACGATTTCCGGGAGACAAGTGGGTGGGGAAAAGGTCCCGGGAGCCCGCAAACAGGACTGGATGGAAACTTGGTGGCTAGCTCACTTCCTGCAATTGGGTAGGGGTCATACCTTCTTTGGGCCTCAGTTTTCTTATTTGTGATATGGCTGACGTTGCCCTAGCTTAGTGCTTCCACAACGAGCCTGTGGGAGTTCTCCTACCTGCCGGAATGAATACTACCCCGGGAGCCTTGGAAATGGGAACTCTCAAGTCTTGAGTTATATGTTAAATATGCACACGCTTGCCTTCTGGCTCCCATACCGTGCTTATGTATAAAATCTTCAGCGCTCCATTTTCAACATTGCCAGCATTTATGGGTGAAATTGAGTCTTCGTGGGATGAACCACCCTTGTCCTGGGCCCTCGGCCACGCCGTGTACCCCTGGGGATCCGCTTCTGCCCCAGTTTGAGGGACATGGGTTGGATCATCTCTAAGCTCAGTTTCCCCCCAGACGGTGGTTTTTGCTCCCGTGTGTTAACTCTCTTCATCATCCTTTACCACTCTCTGGCTTCCCCTGTAATCACGTGCAAAGGAACTTTGTTCACGAAGCTCTTTGGGACGCCCATCAGTGGACAGGCTTTGCCTTCTGGACCTCCTACTGCACAGAAGACACTTTTCTAAAGGACCCTTTGCATGAGACACAGGAGGGTCTTTGTTGCACTCACTGCATGGTTCTTTCTTAGGAAGAACATCTTGGAAATGTCCCAACTACGTCCCAGCTCTTCCCCAGCATTATTCTCGGAACCGCCTGTGGGTGACCATCAGGGATTCCAAGGCCCCAGCCTGTCTCTGGCCTCTTTGGAAGTCATTGTTGTGAGAGGGCCTGGGAAGTTGTCCAAGGAGACTCAGGGGCAGAAGAGGCAGGAGAGGGCTGATAGCCACAGGGCCACGGCGCTGAGCCCAGTCCTTGCCCTGAGTCACTCTGCTTCCCTTGGAGCAGAAGTGGGATTGGCCCTGGAACCAGGGTGTCTGGGGATGGGACGACCGCAGATCACGGAGGAGGCGTGGAGGAGGAAGACTGACAAAGGTTCCTGGGGGATGAAAAGGTGGATTGAGGATCCTTTAACACCTCTCACTCCTCGGCCAGTGCTCTACAGTATCCAAAATGCATCCTGCTAAGTTCAGCCCAACTCCCCCTCATGTGAAGTGATGGCACAGCTTCTGCCTGGTCTCTCCAGGTCGTCGGAAGCAATTGCACCCTTGTGCTGTAATTATGCATCATCCAGTTGATCCTTGCCTTCTTGGCCCCACTCTGAGACTCCATCAGCAGGCTCGGGGCCCTCATGTTCCAGAACCATGGAGAACCCTACAGGAGGTTTCAGCGATTCCCGTTACCTGCTGCAGAAGCAGCTCAGATACCTCCTCGTCCAGCTGTTCCAGCCTCCAGCTGTTGGAGGAACCATTTCCATTCTGTTCAGCAAATTTCTTGCCTCTGGCTGGAGATTTGAATGATGGGGCGCACAAACCCCACCCGATGTGCATTACCAGGACCACTGGAGGAGACTGTGCTCCACCCCACTGCTGCTTCCCTGCTCCCAGCCCCTCTTGGCAAGCCCAGCTGGAGGAACTGCTTTCAAATATCAATTGGATCGGCTTCCAGTCCCGGTTAAAACAGCTGAGGGGAATCTTGGGTTCACTAGGATGATGAGAGAGAGGGACATGTTTTTCAGCAGGAGCCCTTTGGGTGTCCCTTAAATCATGTGTAGAGGTGCTTAATCAATCTAGACATCAAGCCAAGCCTGGCCCAGAGCCCTCCACTCTGCAGAAGAGCTCAGTGTGTTACAAGGCCCCAGGGGAGCTGTGGATTTTCCAGAGAAGCCGGATGTGGCAGTTGGAGCCTTGGATTTTCTAGAGAAGCTTAGTGTGGCAGTTGTGGTGGGAACCTTGTTTCCTTATGCTGTTTGCTTTCTACTGTAAACATCTCATATTCTTGGTCCTTGGCTCGGGTCATGCTGGGAAGGTTGGCTACTGCTGGATTAAGCTTCAGCTGCTCACGAAAGTAATCAAGTCATTAATGAACCCCCTTTTTTGGCCTCCTTTACTTCCCCATCTCACTCCCCCACTCCCTTATATGTGCTTTCTGGGATCCCTTTCTGAACAGACTGTACTAAAACCATAGTCTCAGAATAAGCTTCTGGAGGAGCCTAGCCAAAAACATGGGGGAAAGCTGCTGCTAACTAGCAATAACTGAGCCAGGCATTCTTTCAAGCGTCTACATGCACAAACCCATTTAACCCTCCTAACCCTCCTATGGGGCCAGTGCTGTTTTTATTTCTTCCATTTTATTGAGGCACAGAGAGGCTGGGACACCTGGAAAGGTCACACAGCTAGTAAGTGTGGGTCTGGAAGTAGGGGTGGGATCCCAACTTAGGCATTCTACCTAAGAAGAACCCCTACCCCCCAACCCCCATTATCCAGGTAAGGGCACGGGGACACTGAAGGTGAAAGTGGTTGCCCAAAGTCACTCAGCCAGCATATTGAGGAGCTGGGATGACATTTCCCAAGCCTGATGCTTAACTGCCTGGCAGAACTGCCCCTCAGATGGGCCTGGCCTGCTGGCACTCCGTGTGTGCTCGCCATGAGCCTTGTCTTATTCATGTAACCTGAGATCTGCTGACTAAAGGAAACCCTGCACCCACAGAGGGACCCAAGATACACATCAGGCGGTTCTGCTCTGAGCCATTGGTCCTCCGCCCAGCCAAGGGGTGCTGCGGTGGAGAGGGTTTGCCAGACCCCAAGGGGCAGAGGCCTGCATCCCTGGGCCCCCACCTATCACCAGCAACACTACGGGAGCACTTACATGTGCTGGGCCTGTCCTGGGTGCTTGCCTTTGTTACCCCATGTAACCTCTGGGCATGTCAGCTCCCCCAGAGTGACTGTCAGCACTGGTATTTGCTGAGTGGGTGAATGGATCCTCATTGCAACCCTATGAGGCCTGGAGAGGTTGATGTTTGGTGCAAGGTGACCCAGGGAGAGAGTAGCAGGGCCAGGATTGGAACTCAGAGCTTCCTGACTCCAGAGCCCATGCTCTTAGCCTCCACCTCTGTCAGGCCGAGGATCAGGAGATGGGGGCTAAGGACGTGGAAGGACTTCCTCAGTCTGGGGTGGCTGGGGTGTCTCTGGGATGCAGCGGAGCATGGCTGCAGGCGAGGGCAGGGGTTGGGGCTGGCAGCAGCCACTCTTCACTGGGCCCCTCAGAGCTCTCTGAAATAGTTGAAGACAGTTTTCCTGTGGCTTCCAGAGGCTTGTCTGTTATCCAGGCTGAATGAACATCTCCTGCTCCTCCAGCTGTCCCTCCTGCCACATGACAAATCTTTGGAAAGACCCTTTCAGAATGTGGTTCCCAGGCTCATCTGTCCTGCAGACAGCCAAGTGGATTTGTCACTGGCCCACTCGATGACCCCTGCTAATGTGGCCACATCCTCTGTCCTCCAGGCAGCAGACCACCTTGGGGACATCCAGTTGAAGCACTCTGTCTCATTCCAGCTGCTGCCATGCTGTCCCTGACACCCTTTGCCCCCTGATCCTGGATGTAGGCAAATGTCCTTTTTTTGGGACAAAGGCAGGATTTTCCTTTTGCCCCTGTTCTGTTCTGTTTTGAGCTTTCTGGAGGGCCAGCCTCTTCGGATACCTCCTGGCCCTTTCTCCTCTGCATGCCTGAGCAGCCACTTCCAGCCACTTTGAATCAGTCCCACTGAGAACTTGCACCAGGACAAGGGTTATCGTGCCAGTTCTTATCATGAAGGTTTACCTCGGAGGTTCATCATCTCTGCATGTTCCTTGCAGCTCATGGTGAGTTTCAGATCCTCCAGGGTAGGGGGGAGAGGCCTCGGCAGAGGGGGACAGGGGATGGGAGCGGCACCCAGGATCCCATGGGTTGAGGCACTGCCAGGGTGCAGAGGAGCTGATGGGACTGAGAGGTGACCTCTTTGCCAAGCTCTGCCAGGGTGCAGAGGAGCTGACGGGACCGAGAGGTGACCTCTTTGCCAAGCTCTCTTGTACCTGCTGCAGCTCAGGGCCGAGGAGACCATAGCTTATCTCCTTGATCCTCTCGCGTGTCTGCAGGTTTTGCCAAAACAGGAAGGGGCCAGCCTTGCTCCCCCGGGGAAGACAAGACCTCTCCCTCCTCTGGCCCTCAGTAGCCTCCAGGCCCTCTTCTCCTGCCGAGGAAGGGGTGGGGGTGGGCTGGGAAATGAACCCCAATGGTGGGAAATCAACACCTGGGAACTCCTGTGTGGCGGCTCAGGCCCCGTCTCATCCTCAGCTCCCAGCCTGTACAGTAAGGGTGTTTCTCAGACTTTGAGTGAGGATCAGACTCACCATGCTGGGCTTGTGAAAATGCAGACTCCCGGGCCCACCCCTGACACTCTGATTCTGTCGGGCTGATGTGGGGCCATGAATTTACATGCCTAACAAGCTCCCAGGCAGTGCTGCTGCTGGGCCCCGAACCCCACTTTGAGTGGCAGCATCCCACGAAAGGGAACGGAGCGGCGCACAAAGAGCTTTCCATCTTGCCTTCCGTCTCGGCCCGTGGCTGGGTTCTCCACCCTGCTGTCATATGTTTATTGCTAAGTATTTATGGTGTGTCTACTCTAAAGATACAGCAGGGGGTGGGGTAGCCGAGGTCCTGCGTTAATGGAACTTGCATTTTTTGGGGGGCGGGGTGCAGATATTAAACATTTGAATCTCAAAACCCTCCTGTGAGGTAGGCTGAGGAGGAATTATTTTCTGTATTTTACAGGCGAGGAAGTAGCTCTTGGAGAGAGGTTACATGACTTGCTGATGTTATTTGGGAAAGCCAGGACTAATTTCGGGCTCTGATCCGCAACCTCTAGCTGTGAGAC
>PVKY010009605.1:0-13191 GCA_004027775.1 Bradypus variegatus
CACCCCCACCCCACTTCCAGCCGTTGAGAGAGGCACAGGTACAGCAGTAGTGAATGAATGAGGTCTGAACTGTCTGCTTATGAAGCTTACTTACTTGTGCCCTCTGACCATGCTCATATTTAATGAAGGAGGTATCACTTCCTTCTTATAGTGGATTGCTCTTGGACCCACAAGACCTTATAGCTTAGTGGGTCTGACAGAACCCATATCATTTAATGTGGCATGGTCATTTAATGGGATGTGATCAGATGTTCCATCTCTACCAAGGCTCAATAACATTCCAAATGCTAGTTTTCAAATGGCACATAGTTTTCTGTTTCAAATGGTCTAGACCTTAGGGGTACACTATGATTCCCCTGTTGAAGCTTGCCATAAACTCAACACAGCATCTTTTCCCAAGACAGAAACTCTAGTACCATCATTCCTACTGGGTCATGTGACCCAGGCTGCAAGGCCACTTCCACCTCAACCTGAATCTGCTGCAGAGCCCTTTCCTGCTCTGGGCCTCCTTCAGAGCTGGGATATTTCCACACCCCTGGTGTGTGAGACGGAGTCATATTTCCAGATGTGAAATATGCCATCTCCAGAATCCAAAGAGGTCTACCAAGAATTTTGCTTTTTTCTTGATGGGAGATGCAAGTTGAAATAATTTGTTCCGTACATTGGAAATGATTCCCTGCTATTTAATAGACTACTGTCTAGATTCCTTTGGACTTTATTTTAATAGAATGGGAGAGTTAACATATCCCTGAGGCAAGACAGTAAGTGTATACTATTGTCCATCTCACATATATGTGAACTGTTTCTGTTACTTCTTACTGATAAGGTGTGGGTGGTGGTGGTGGTAGTGGTAATGCATTTGCCAAATCAATGGCCACATGCTGTGTTCCTAAGATCATATTAATCTGTGCTAGCAAAGATACCACATCTGGCACAATAGCTGCAATTGGAGCTGCTACCAGGTTGAGCTGGTGATGATCCACTGTCATTCCCCAGACTGGTTTTTGTAGGGGAGTCAGTGCTGGTGAATGAAGTGGGAGTACAGAGGGAACCATCACCCCTGCCACCTGTGGGTCTTTAAAGAGGGCACCAAGCTCTGCTAGTCCCCCTGGGATGTGATTTTTTTTAATTTACTACCTCGGTCAGGGCTGGGCTAAGAATCCACGCACTATCTGGTTCCCATATGCTCCCACTCTATTGGAGCATGATGTACTTCAAATCCCCGAGTATCAATATTGACTTGGACCATGTGTCCAACAGTTCTTGAAATGCATGGGTCTGTGATAGCAGCATCTCCGCCTGTCGTCCCTGGCTTACCAAGGACAGCCCTCACTGAGTTTCTGGGTATGTGTGTGCCCTTCTCACCAGCACATTCCTTCTCACTTTGGTGAAGTGTCCTCTGGGCCCTCCCATGGCACATGGTCAGCTGGTGGGTTTTCTGGCCCTGGGTGGTATAACCACTCTAGTGCGTCCACTTCTCTGAGGTTTGGTCCCTTTCTCAACTGTCTGCTCTGGTAGTTCTGGCCAATTCTGTTTCTCTCAGTGTGGGCCATTGCTTTTTCCAGTGTCTCCTGAGGTCCCTGTTGGGATGTTAAATCCTGTATCATGGGAGAGTGCTCCCGTATCAATAACCTCTCCCGTATCCAACTTTATGTTCTGCCATCCTTGATGCAGCACCTCAGGATCCAGGCCTAACCGTTGGCTAGGTTCCACAGTTCCTTCGGGATATACTCCGTTTTTTCCTCCCTTAGCAGGCCCAGCACGTCTTTGGGGTTGATTATATTGTAACTTGACCCTAGTTTTTAGTGTGGTGGCTGAGGAGGGGTGCAGAGCCTGAGGTGGAGGGTGGGGGATGGTGTTGTTTTGCAAGGTGGAGGCCTCTGCATTACCTTCAACCAACAGGGAAGTCCTAACCTTTAACAGGGAGGAGCAGGCCACTTCTGCAAGCTCAGGAAGTTTCCGGGGCTCTGGGGCTCCAGAGCTCCAGAGTTCTCCAGTACAGTGACCCAGATGTCCCCATCCCAAGACCTATCAGGGCTCTGACTTTGACATAGCCTGCTGAGATGGAGACCATCACCCCCTCTGGATCTCTGCCACTCTTCTAATTAAGTTCTGAGCCTGACCCTCTGCTTTTCCTGCCTCTGGCTGCAGAAGGTGAGAGTCTTTTTATATACCGCCAAGGGGCCTTCTGACTTTCACACTTCACCTTTTTAAATTCATGATTAATCACACTCAGCCTTTCATTGTCTTTCTCCAAAGCACTGATAGCCCCCAGAAACAGACACCCCATTCCACAGACCTTATAATTACACCTCCCTCAAGCCCACAAACACCTGAAATATTGCACCCTCCACAGGTTTCCCATCCTGGTCTGCAAGGGGTGAAAGTTCCATTAATTGCACCTTTACCACACGCCAGGATGCCAGTGCTCCACTCACCACCCATGGCAGGGCCCTCACCACCAGCCAGACAGTGCCCACTTTAGAGCTGTCTTTCTGGGACCACTGCTGGCACTCTGTCGTGGGGTGGATTCTCTGGAATCAGACTCCGAGATGGAGGCTTGGGTGCAGGTGTTTATTGGGAGTACTTTTGGGGACCACACCTCTAGGGGCAAGGGACGCAGGACTGGATGGCAGGACAAGTAGGGCTGCCATGCGGAAGCAGTAGAAGCCTCGGCCTGTTTCACAGAGAGCCCCGGAGTTGGGGTTGGCCCCTCACAGTTGTCCCCAGTTGAGGCCAGGGGCCAGGCCTTTGCATTCTCCCCACTTCCACCTCCGTTCTGTCCAAGGTATCTCCTGAGGAGGGACTCAGCTGAGAGCAGGTGGCAGGCTGCTCTCAGAAGCTGGAGGAAAGAGGGCCTTGGTCCTGAATTGGGGATCCTGGTGGCACCCCACAGCGTCCACTGCACCAAGCATCCTCAGCAATCCTGGAGAGGTTGCTGACCCCCCTGGGGAGGCCCCAGGCCCACAGGGGATTGTCTAGTCTACTTCCATACTCCTGCAGTGAGGTGTAGGTGACAACCCTACCCTGTAAGCCTAGCCTGTGGGAGCCGTGGGCACAGCTGCCACACCCCTAGCCTGGGACCTGTGAGCATACACCTGTCCAGCCACCACCGCTGTGCACTCCCCATGTCTTTCCACTGCTCACCCTGGCTCTGCCTTTCTATCTCCTTATTCCGTTAGCATGTGATAATTAACAGCAGGGCTGGGTCCCTCATTTGCTGGCAGGAGGGGTTGCCTCTCAGCAGACACCACCAGTGGGTGGGAAATGGGGGTGATGGAACAAATGGTGGTTCTCAAGGACAGGGGACTCCAATCTGATAGGGGAGACGATCCCTGATCCCCAAAATCCCCAGCCTGATGGAGGAGGCCCGTCCTTGCTGTCAAGGAGCCCCAGCCTGGTGGGGGAGAGTACAGTGGGATGGTGGTAGGAGGAATCAGATCCTGATTCGAGTTGTGCCTCTCACCAGCTGAGATCTCAGGTGAATCCCAAAAGCCCTCTGTACCTAGTGGCCTCACGGGCAAAATGGGGCATTGCCAAGCCCCCACCTCCCAGTACTGTCAGGGGCGGCATCTGAGGGTGGCCCTGAGGCGCCTTGAGAGCTGTGCAGGCTGCACACATGTGGGGCAGGCCACGGTCCACTCTGGATGCAGAGGGGGTGTCTTAGCGATTGGGGGCCTCTGGCCCCTACAGCCGGCAGGCTCCCCATCCTCTCCCCGAACAAGGAGACGAAGGCCTGGGGTTTGAGGAAATGCCCAAAAGACAAATGAAGGCTGTGGCCACTTCCTGGGCTGGCAGTGCTAGTTGTGCGAGACGGGGGGGTGACGGCTGGTGTTTGGGGATGCGCAGGGTTTCCTGCCTCAGTTTCCTGGAGGAGAGGACGGGGAGCATAAGGTGAGTCAATAAAACCCCATCCAGTGTGTCTGGCTCCTTGTGATGAGTGAGACCGACCGGCATTTGGTCGAAGGGTCAGAGGTGAGAACAAGTGTTTTCTGTGGAGGGGCAGATTCAGGTCAGTTTAGCCATTCAGTGGGTTAATTAATTAGTGGCAGATGGAGGCAGATTGGGTTGGGGTGGGGTGACTGTGGGACAGAGGGTGCTGTTTGCACAACAAGTGACCAGAGAATCGGGCCATCGGGCAGCCAGGGGAAGGGCCATAGGAAACGATGCTGGAGGTGAACAGGGACAGGTGGCTGTCCATGGTGGAGGCACTGTAGGCCATCAAGGTGGACAAGGAGCCCTTGCAGAGGCCATGGGCTGGTCACTTTTGTCAAGGCCTCTGTAGGTGGGTGGTTTTGAGCACACCAGGTGTGAACCGCTCACCAGCAAGGGCCCCATGTAGGTGGGGAGATGGCTGAGCCCGGCCCCTCGCCCAGGCCGGGCACAAGGTCCAAGAAGGTGGACGATGTCAGCCCGTGGGATGGTTGTGGCAGGATGCGATGTGGGGCCGGCGCCTGCGGATGGGGCTGTGGGCCGGGAGGAGGCAGGCGACAGGAAGGGGTGGGCTCGGGGACTGGCATGCACATGGCAGGCGTGCCTTTTTAAAACGATCGTCAGCCTTAGTGTTCCAACAGCCTCTTTCACTTTGTAAAAGCCTTTTCTTTTGAAAAATAAAAGAAGATTGGAGGCAAGTACAATATTTGGCTGTGGCGGCTGCTAATTTGGCACTATCACCTCCGTCTTTCTCTTCCTTGATGCCAGGCGTTCTTTCCCTGGCTCTGGGTGGGCGGGCGGGGTGACGGGGGTGCAGGGCGGGCTCCCAGAGCCTCTTAAGATGCGAGATTCATTTCCTTAAACACACATTGTCTCACTCCAATTTCACATCCGAGCAGTTCTGGTGAGGAATTAGCAGCCCCTGGGAGAGGGCAGGCGGGTTCTGTTTACACGGGGTGGGGGGAGGGAGGAGAAGGGGGTGCAGAGCAGGGGGCTTCGGGGCTGTTTGGACAGGAAGCCCCCAGGGGACCTGGGTTGGGGGCTGCCTCACCTGACCAGAGGGTTCTCAAAGGGAGCCAGGCCCATCCTCCATAAAGGCAATGCATAAATCCTGCCCCATTTTGGCTGTTCTGAGTGCATGGAGGAGGGAGATTATGTAAAGATTTGGGAGCCAAATCCAGGGTCTTGGCTTTCAACTCAAAAAAGACATTGATGACTATTTGGCGCAACTCCCCCCTTAGAGGACAGGCTGAGACTAAGGGTCATCTGCTCAATGCCTGTCCGCGACCCGGGGCACACGCACCCTGGAGGCCCCCCCTTTGCTTTGAGGCAGGCTCCTGGACCCCCCCCCACTCGCCTCTATCTGCGTGTCCCCTCCACAGCCCTTCTGAGCTGAGGGACCGCAGTCCTGTGGTTGTGTGGGAGAAGCAGCTGTGCTCCAAGGGTGGCCCCAGGGACTCAGCCTCGGGTTCCCATCCTCGTCAGTCCCTGAGGTCAGCTGGTCGGCCCTGGGTCCCACGAGAAGTGTGCTAGTCGGACCTCAGGGCACAGGCCCCCACACCTCAGGCTGCTCCCCCCCACCCCCGCTCTGGTTGCCCTTCTCTTCAAGTACTGTGGCCCTTCTGTGTGCGGAGATGATCTTAGAGAGGGGTCTGAGGAGGGCCCTGCCATAGCGGTGCCCTTTTAGACAGTGTGACAATGGCTTAGGGAATTTGGGGCCTCACTTGCTGGGCTTGTTTCTGGATGTCCTCCAAGGCTGGGGCACCCTCTGCCTTCCCCCTCCCTGTAACCCGCAGACCCCCCCCCTTCCCCTACCCCTCACCCCCACACAGTCCTGGGCTGGGCTGGGCAGAGCCAAGGCACACTGTGGGGGAGGCGGCCGGTCACGTGCTCTCTCAGGCAGCTGCTCATTCATCACATCTTAGACGGGAGACCTGCCTATTTGTCAGCCCATTAGCTGGGCAGGCGCAGCATATGGACCCGATTTCTGCTGCCCTCTTCCCGGCCCACCTGGGAGATCATCAGCTGGGCACTGGGTTCACAATGCAGCCACACTCTGAGTGCCAGCCTTGGATCCTTGGGGTCACCATCGTGCCCCCAGGCTGAGCCCCTCAGTGAGGCAGCCAAGGGATTAACTGCTCTCAGCTTCTCCAGGGAATCAGCGTTTGGAGTTACGTGGTGGACTCTCTAAGGCATGGGCTTAGGAGGGCCTCCTGCTTTTAAGAAACTTTGTTTTTAGTGTTCAGAGGAAAACAATTTTTCTCACCCACCATCAGCAGGGAGGTCAGTTGTTCCCATGGGTTTCTAGATCCTCATGTCTTTGGGGGCTGGGGCAGACAGGAGGGATTGTCCTGGGCCTCTCTCTGTTGCAGCCTGCAGTCTGGAAGGAGGGGGATATGTCTCTGTGTCTGTGGGGGCAGCGTCTAGAAGGCACACCAGCCCGGGGTGGCCGTCCTGGGCCAGGATATATAACCGTGCTGGGCTCCAGTCCCTCTGAGGCAGTGGGCAACAGGGCAGGGGGCTGGATCTGCTTGAGGACACCCTGGGCACATACACCCAGACACCCCCTGAGACCTACTATGTGCTATTCTTGGACAAAGGGACACAAGGCCAAAGGGGACTCGGGCTGTGCTCAGAGAAGGACCACCCCCACCTCATTCAGGGTGAGCGCCCCCCACACACACACGCACACCAGCATACACACACACTGGGACTCATGTGCCTGGGGACACATGCTCACCAGGACATGTGCTTGGGCATGCACTGCACACTCATGTGGACACCACCATCCTTCTCATGTACACATAGGTGAGTATTTGTGTACACACACTGTGTCATGCCTCATACATGCATGCCTTCCAACATACATGTGCAGACACATGCTCATGCACAGACACATGCTCATGCACACACAGTGGCTCCTGCCTCACCTGGATTTGTGGTGCAAGATATATTTGCAGATCAATGACCCTAAACCTGGCAGCACCATAAACTCAGAAGCCTGATGGGCAGGGCTTCACTGTGTGTTGGCAGCCCTGCAAAGCCTCGTACTGTGTAGGAGGGGTTCCCAGCCAGTTTTGAGGGTGGCCCCGCAGGGCAGAGTGTGTCTCGGGCACAGCTGGCAGAGGGGTCTGTGCAGGGACTGCCTGGCCTGTACCAGGAGAGCCTGAGAAGCAGGGCCACAGTTACTCCCTTGGGCTCTCTGGCAGGGGCATCCCTGGTGCTCCCCAGGGTTCTCAGGCTGGTGGGAGGGTAACAGGAACTCAGAGGGGCACTGGCCTGGGGAGTGGGGTAGGTTGTCATGTGGGTGAGGGGGCAGCCTGGAGGCCATGCTGAGGGCCCAGCTGGTCTGGCATCTCGGCTCAGGGCTGGGGCTTCCTGCTTGGATGGCTATGGCACATTGAGAAGAATAGGCCTGAGCCATCCAGTGGGGGTGTGGCAGCACAAGGGCCTCAGTTGGATCCTGGAAGGGCTCAGGGTTCCCCAGGGTTGGGGAGAGGACTAAGGCATGGAGTTCTGGGCAAGGAGAGGCTGCCCACCCTAATGAACAGGCAGGGAAACCAGAGAGGCCTAGGTGTGCCCAGAGACCCTCGGTGAGCAATGTCTGAGATCCAACCCTGGCCTCTTGTCCTGGCCTTGCCTGCAGGCCCCAGGAGAGGGGGCTCCTTCCCCAAGATCATGCCCAACACCCTGAGTGACCTGGGCCCATGGGCCCTACTCTGGGGGCCTCTGAATGGGCTCACTTTGAGGGGTCTCCTGGCAGGCTAGCAGCATGGACAGGGGGAGGAGGGACATAGCTTCCCAGCTCTTCTGTCCCTGCTGAGGAGGAAGTAGGGCCACCTAGCATAACCAGGGCAATTTGTTCTGCTCTTGTCCTCCTGGCATTTGTCACCCTCACCACCTCCTTGTTCAGGGAGCCCTTGACAAAGATGGAAGCTCAGGCCTCCCTCCCTCCTGCTGGAAGTTGCCAAGCAGGGGACCCAGGAGCCTGGAGCACCATTGCCACTGAGACCTGATGGGCACCCAGGCCCCTGGAAAGTTGAGGGGCTGATAGTGGTGGTGGGGACCCTGGCCCTAATTCCCCTAGCCTGCCAGAGGGGACCCACAGGTTTTTAGAGAGTTCACACCAGCAGACCACCTCCCAAGGCCCCAGGAGGGGAGCAAAGCTGCCTCAGATTCCCAGTTTCTTACTGTTCCCTAGCCAGGTGTGCTTTCTCTGCTCATCTACTCACACCCCTGCCCTGGGAAGTCTTCTCTGACCTCCCTGGTGCAAAAGGAGGTGCCAGGAACTGGATTCTGATCCTGGCCTTGCCCTGCTGCTCACTCTACCCTCTCAGGCCTCAGTTTACTCTTCTGTATCCTGAAGTCCTGGATTTATAGCCTTGCAAAACCAGGGCAGTTTTCTGCAGGTAGAAACACCCCCCTGGGCTGTGCCTGTCCGCCTGGTCTGGCTCAGATCTGTCCTTGTCCCCTCAGTCTCACTGGGCAGACAGGTTGGGTGAAAGAGCCCTCGGGCCTGGTGGGCTCCTAGGGTGCAGGTGGAGTTGCTGAGTAGATCTGAGCATAAAAATCAGATGGCACCACACAGATGAATTAGGGGCTGTGCTTCCTGGGCAAGGTCGCCCAGGTGCCTTTGAGACAGGAGCTCTCCAAGGACATTCAAAACAGGATGAGGTTTGTGAGGCTCAGCTGACCCACAGACTTGCACAACTTTCATGGGGCAAGTGGCCCTGTGACCATGACTGGGCTTCCCAGAGGAGGATCCTGGGCCGGGGTTGGGGCTGATGAGGGTCACAGGAGCCCATGAGATGGAGACCATTTGCTGGGGATGTGGGGGGCAGGGTCTGGAATGGGGTTTGTGTCCCTATGTGTGGTTGGTCTGACTGAGTAGTCATCATATCCCAGCTCCACCAACTTCTCTATGTTGTCTCATGTGTGAAACAGGGACAATGCCTGGGGGCTTGTGAGGCTTTGATGCAAGGGTGATATGAAGGCTTGCCCAGGGCTTGGCACACACTCTGCCCCACAGTGGTGGCAGCCACTTCTGGGGTAATCACCACCCCACCAGCAGCCCCCAGAGCTGGGCAGTGAGGAGATGGCCTACATAGAGTGGGGACCCAGGCACAGCCTCTGCCTCCTGTGACCACAGAATGCTTGCTTCGAAGTTCATGGCTCTTTGGACCACGGGCCTTCACAGTGTTTGCTGGTGTGGCTGAGCAGTCGGTACTGTTTGCACAGTACATTTGCATTGCAAACACCGCTCGCAGGCCCACAGAGGCAGAGAAGGTAAACGTGGGCCTGATCGCAGGGGTTCTTGCATTCGTGAAAAGAGAAACTAGAGTCAGGGATGCCAAGGATTGTCTCTCCATCTCCCCACTGTGAAATGAGGGGAAACTGAGGCAAAGGAAGGGGCCAGGCCCTGCTCAGGGGCACCAGCTGGGACTGGGTACAGAGATTACTCAGGCCAGCCCCAGGTTCTGGGGCCCTCGTGGGGTGACCACACAGAATCTTTTGGGTCAAAATGTGGAAGCTTTCCTGGGAGAGCCAGGAGCACCTGTGAAGGACTAGAGGGAGTGACTTCTCTCTGGATGTGTGTCCTAGCGTGTCCTCAGTGTTCACCTGTCCCCAAGATGTGCTTGTCCTCAGCATGTGCAAGGCCTCTGTGTCTCAATCTTGTTTGTTTATGCTCCTGACTTGTTTAACAGAAGATTTAAGGACACTTACAGACGTAAAATTCAAGAAGGGCCTATAAATTGGGGATAGGAGAAAAAGCAAAAAGAAAAACTAGGGGAGGGCCTAAGATGGAGCAGGGCGGTGCTGACAGAGGATAGAAACAAGATGGCCCAGGTGTGCTGAGCCCCTTCAGACGCTCCCTTCCAAACCCACTGTGGTGGGCTCCAACTCAGGCCTCATGCTCAGCCTGTGTCGAGGACTCAGAGGAAGGACCCCAGCTGGACCTCCTAGGGACCACGGTCCAGGGGCCCCTGTCAGTCAGGCCATGCCCTTGCCCCCTCCAGGCCCAGCATCCACACCTGTAGGAGTGTCTCCAGTGTTGTGTCCAGCAGGAGGATTTAGGTCCATGACTCTCAGGTAGCCCCAGTGACCTGGGACCAGAAAAATCCCACAACTTAAAATGTTTCAGATGGCTAAAGACCAGCTTTTGAGGTGTGGATGGGGCTGGGACCACCAGGCATCCAGTGTCAGCAGACAGGTCTGTCTGGGCTGTGGCACTTTTTCTATGAGCCTGAGTGTGAGTGGCTGAGCAGGATCTGCAAGCAGCTTCCTGGGTGCTGGGGGTGCACTGGGGAGGTCTATGCCTGTGACCTTGGGATGCAGTGTCAGGTGTAAAGCCTGGAACTACATGTATGCATAGGTACAGGCAAGACCCTGGGATGACCTTGCCTGGTGAGGGGCCCTTGACACCCTGGGAGGCTGCAGTCACCTCCAGGGCTTACCTCCACCTTTGCTTTTTATCTCCCACACCTGCCATGTGCAGCTCTACCGTGTGTTCACAAGAGCCCGGGGCCTCAGTAGGGCCTCCCACTGGGATCAGAGCTGTGTCTGGTGCTGCCGTTATTAGGCACCGTCTTCAGCAGCAGATCTCAGCAGCAGAGAGCAGACTTCAAGGCTGGAAAGTTGGTCAGCCCTCCCTGCAGGGCAGCGTGGGGCGGGGAGGACACTCAGGGCTTCAGAATCAGCCCTGAAAGGGGAGCCCATGAGAAGCCAGCGACACTCTGCATTTGACCTTCCATCTTTGAAAATGCCCCAGATGACCCACCCAGCCAAGGGCTGCGTGGACTAAGAGTGAAGACTTGTGCCAAGCCACATGGCTGGTAAAGGGCAGAGCTGAGATTCAAACCCAGGCCTCCTACCTCCCAGCTCGGCTTTCAGCCCTTCCTTAGCAGACACAGTGGCTGTGGTGCAGTGGGGCTCCAGGGGCTCCACTGTGGACAGGTTCTGACCTTCCTTGCACCTCAGTTTCCTCATCCATAAGAAGGTGGCCAACTGCTGAGCCCCACCTGGGTGCCCTTGTCACAGGCCGTGGAGTGGGGAGGTGGATAAAGAAGAGTCAGATGAAAACACCCTGCAGGAAGCCTGACAGGGCTTTCAAGGCAAGGTCAGTTTCTGGCCACTCTGAGCTCTCCAAGGGACCTGCCCCCGGCCCCTAAAGAGGGTTGCCCACCCCTGGGCCGTCAGGGCTAATGAGGGGACCAGAATGGAAGTGATGCCAGCCGAGGAAGCAGATTTGTTTCCTTCACTCCCTGGTGCAGGATGACATGCCCTTCAGAACTCCACGCCTCAAATCCATTTCACGAGGTATTTATGGAGGTGAATTTCTGCCAGCTCTGGGAGGTAAGCGATAGTCATCTTAGAAATGAAATCTCGATAACCTATTGGAGCTGCGAAATAATTAGACTGTCCTCCCTGACCCACAAGGCTCCACTTGCTCCCAGGGACCCCTTACCCCCACCCCTGCCAGCACTCTTGCTTCTGAGGGGCCATTGCGAGGGGCACAGCCAGGTTCTCATTCTTTGCCCACAGGGAGGTGGATAGAGAGAGCCTTACTCTAGCCCCCATTTTACAGATGAAAAGATCAAAGCTCAGGAAGGAAAGGGACTGATGAGGGAGACAGCAGAGCAGTGGCCAAGACCTGGGTCTCTCTCCCTGGACTGCTCTGGGGCCGGGACCCTCACCCGAGGCCACGCTGGGCCAGGGCTGCTCGGGGCAGTGAACCAGGGTAAAGGGCAGACCAGACTTGGGGGGGGGGCTCTGGAGGACCCCCAAGTCCTGAAACTGAAGACTAGGGTCTGAGAAGTCCAGCATTGTAGGCTTCTCCACTGCCTCAGGCCAATTTTTCCATCTCCCAGAGCCTTGGTTTCTTCAGCTGTAAAATGGGAATAACGTACCTGCCTTGTAGGGTTGTTATGATGACTCCATGGGTTATGTGCTGGGCCCTGTCATCACTGTCACTGTCCTGCAGCTGATGCCAGGGGCACTGGGGTGCGACGAAGGCTGATCCAGCGGGGCGGGGAGGCAGCAGGAGAGAGCAGAGCCAGGGTGGGCGGCACAGAGGCCCAGACGCCGGCACAAACAATCTGTTTCCCATAAACATGGGCGCCCACACCAGCCGGCCGCCACACGGCAACTTCTGCAAGTTGGGGAAGTGCGGGTATGTTTATTCACACTCCCCCATGCCAGCTGGTGTGCTAGGCACAGCTTCCCTCCCAGCTGCCTCAACAGCCGGCGGCTCCCAGCTCAGGGCGGTGGGGGATGAGCGGGGCCCTGGCTCTCGCCTGCAGCTCAGTTCACCTCAGGCTCAAATCCCTCACTCCCGGTGCTATCCTGAGCCGAAGTGAGAGGACTGGGGGCCCCAAGAGTCTCCAGGGCTGGTGTCCATGTGGCCGGGCCACCCCCCGGATCCCCTGCTCTCCAAGGCCTCCTGCAGTCCACGGCCCAGTCAACCAGTCAACCCCCTTGTGCTGAGTTTAGGCAACAGGTATCTCTCCAGCCAGGGCCAGGCCCCCCTTCCTCCCTACACCCCATCTGCCTCCGTGGTAAATGCTTCCCACTGGGGTATGGTCAGCACCCTGGCATCTCAGCACACCAGACCGACAGGTGACATCGCAGGTGGGTGGGGTTACAGGGGCCCCAGTGCCCCATGGGGTCCAGGATGCAGCAAACACCTTGTCTGAGTTTGGCAGTGGTGGCTGGAGGAGGTGTACACATCATCCCCATGAGGTCAAGGCAGGCTCTTGGCCGTGGAGGAGGCACTGTAGTGCTGTATTCACCCACCATCAGGCCTGGGTCGCACATCTCAGACTCAAAGCGCAGTGGGAGCTCAGAGGAAGGGACTCAGGAAGCTACTCAGGGAGAGGGTTCTAGGCAACACCCACAGCTCATGCTGGGGCTTCGACTTGTGACCTTGGGGATGCACCATGGATGATGGAGATCTGGCTCTGTAGCATTTACTTTTTTTTTTTAAATACAATTTTATTGAGATATAATCACATAATATACAGTCATTCCAAGCATACAATCAGTTGTTCACTGTATTGTCATATAGTTGTTCACAATCAATCTTTGAACATTTTCATTACTCCAAAAAATAAAATAAAAATTAAAATAGAAAAGAACATTCAAAATATCCCATTCCCTTCCTCCCCCCATTGTACATTTACGTTTTGTTTTTTTTTTTTAATAAAAGAAAAAAATTTTCATTAATGAATAATTCAAGTGACATAATTTTACCATTACAAT
>PVKY010009606.1:0-13193 GCA_004027775.1 Bradypus variegatus
GAGAAATCTGTACGTAGTCTTATCGACTTTCCCTTGTATGTGATGGATCACTTTTCTCTTGCTGCTTTCAGAATCCTCTCTTTGTCTTTGACATTGGACAATCTCAACAGTAAGTGTCTTGGAGTATGTCTATTGGGATCTATTCTATTTTTGGTATGTTGTACTTCTTGAATCTCTAATTTTCTGTTTTTTATAAGACTTGGAAAATTTTCAGTGAATATGTCTTCTATTACTCCTTCTGCCCCCTTTCCTCCTGTCTTCTCCTTCTGGAATACCCATAACATGTATGTTTGTACGTTTCATGTTGTCACTCAGCTCTCTAAGACCCTGCTCGTATTTTTCATTTTTTTTACCATCTGTTCCTTTGCATGTATGAATTCGAATGACCTGTCTTCCAGTTCACTGATCCTTTCTTCTGCCTGTTGAAATCTACTCTTGTGTCCTTCCATTGTGTTTTTCATCTCCTTCATTGTGGCCTTCATTCCATGTGATCTGCCATTTGTTTTTTTTAAGTTCATGAATTGTTCTTTATGGTCATCCAGTGTCTTCTTTATATCCTTCAGCTCTTTTGCTATATCTTCCTTATCTTCCTTCATTTCACTGAATTTATTTAGCATTAGTTGCCTCAACTCCTGTATCTCAGTTGAGCTATTGGTTTGTTCCTTTGGCTGGTCCATATTTTCGTGTTTCCTGGTATGGCTTGTGATCTTAAGTTGTCTAGGCATCTGATTTTCTTGTTTAGTTTATTTTTTAGCTTGTTTTCTATCTTTTACCTAGGGGTTTTCTTGTTGGCCTTTGTTATTGAATTCAACTTATTCTAGACCTCTAACTTAGGTTCTATTTAAGTGATCAAAATTTTTTCCCCTTTGTTTTTTCTGTTTCTTGCTCTGCCTCTGTGTAGCTTTTTTGTGAGTGGGTCTCCTCAGATATGGTCGACCCTAGTCAGATTTTCCCAGTCTAGTGAGGCCCAGGTCTCATTGGGAGGGTATGGAGTTTCCGTGAGTATGAGACCTTCCTATGAGGCCTTTAGAATTGGTGCTTTTCCTCTCCAGTCCAGCAGGTGGCGCTTGCCAGCCTGCATCTCCCCCACCAGTGTAAGGAGGTGTGGAGACTTTAGTTCTCTTGGCAACTCTGATCCTGTCAGGGGCATGGCTGACTAAAGCAGGAATCTGAATTCCAGCCCCTGGGGTGTGAGTTCCCAGAAGGAGGACTGCCAGTTGAGCTGGACCTCCCTCCACTCTCCCAATCCTCAGAACTCCAGTTGTCTCTCAGGAGCACTATTCCCTAATCCCCTCTCCTCTTTGGGGCCTCTCCAGCTAGATTCCATGGTCACCCTGAGTTGCCAATTAAAGATGGGGGTGGAGACCTTCAGTAGTGAATACGGATCTCAAAGACGCTGTGGGTACTCTGTCTCCCTCCAAGCCCAGCCCAGTCCCTCAACCTGGGCTTCCCGATAGAAAACAACCACATACGTTACTTTTAGATTAAAAAATAAATAATAGAAAAGAAAAACAAGAAAAAAAGAAAAAGAAAAGGAGTCTCTTTTAAAAGTCTTTCCCCAGCCTGGAAGTTTTATCACTGTCAGAATAGAGCATTTGGAGATACACCTTAGGTTACTGTCTGATAAGTACTCTCCAGCAGCCTCAGTTCCACCCCTGCTGGGGGCCACCGAAGTGCAAAAAGATAAGGAATCAGTGAGAAGCCAGAAGGGACAAAATGTATAAGAAAAAAAATGGCTTTTTTGGAGTCTGGGAATGCGTGCCCGTTTTTAGGTTCCCCCAATTTTTGGAGCCCAGCCCTTCTTTAGCACCCCCAGCTCCCAAAATTAGTTAATTAATTTGTTGATTAATTCTGCAGTTGAGGCTGGGTTGAGCCCCTCTTCTTGCCTTCAGCAGATTGCTGTGTGTTTTTGTTTTTGTTTTTTCCCCCTTTTCAGGGAGTCAGCAGCAAGTCTGTGAGATCTGGGTGGGGAGGGGCGCCAGACCCCTGGTCCAGGGAACTTACAGTGTTCGCTGCGATCTCGGCTTTTCCTCCAATTCCAAACTTGCGTCCAATGGGTGACTGGTTACTGGACACTCCCAAAACACTGTTTCATATAGTTCTTGGGTAGTTGCCAGCTGCTCTAGCGGGGAGACGAATTTCTGCACCTCACCACTCCACCATCTTCAGACAATTCCAATCTCTAGAAGAGAAAGATTTCTAAAACAAGAGCAATATAAAAAATCGTGGACAGCTAACATGATGGCTCCGGGTCCATCCTCTAGCTCCACCAGATTCTTACCTGCAATGGGTAGTTTTTAAAAAAATGTAACACTAGTTAACATTTGTTAAAGATAATGCTGGGTATTTCTTTTAATGTCTGATTTCGTTTAATTCTCATATCAAGTCCGTGAGTTGTGGACATTATTACCCGCAGTTTACAGTTAAGGCAGCTGAGGCTTAGGAAACCTCCTGACCAAGGTCACACTGCTAGGTAATAAACAGAGCTGTGATTTGAACCTCAGACTGTGACTTCTGAGTGCACACGCTTTGCCACCATGCTGCCCCGCTTCCCAGGCACTGGGCTCGGTGACCAGGGATTCACTTGCGTGTGAGAGAAAATCCCCACATAACTGAAACTTATGTAGGGTAAAAACAGCTATGAAAACACGGATGAAGGATTAAATAGCTTTCCAAGGTGACTGATTTTAAAGGGGAGAACCCTCATTTGAATATATAATTTCTAGTCCATTTGGTGAAAGATCATACTATTTTACCACTGAGGTAAGATGACAACCTTGTGTTGTCTTGCTTAATCTGAGTACAAAATGCATTCTCCTAACTGATTTCAATTTTAAAATCATGTTCTGTTAGGGCTCTCTGTGAATCATACTCTCCCCTTTCTCATCCTTCGCTCGAGCATAACTGTATGAATACTTTTATCAGCAGTTTGTTTATGTTGATACTCCTTGCTGCCTTTTGCCAGAAAGTATGAGGGTTGGTGACAGTGGAAGCCCTCCAGGACCCTGTTCTAAAGCTTGGTGCCTGCTGTCTGCAGTGGCTTATCGAGCACCCATGCAGAAAATGCCATAGCCGGGCTGAGCTGTGAGCACAGACACACGGATATCACTTAGCACTTTCTCTTGAGCAGTTAAAGTGTATACAAGGCCTTGACCACTGAGCTAGTGGCTTCCCCTACCCAAGTGGCACCCAAGTGTTGTGCTGCCTGGGTTCTGGGATTGGCTGTTTGCTGAGTCACCGCTCAGCAGTCCTGGTGACAGATGGTGTGCCTTGCTCATTAAATCAGAATCCTCACCACTCCGAGGGCCCCAGGCATGTTGGGAGACAGACCTAGTGGTGTTTTCTAATGCTGAGTGGTCTGCAGCTCATGAGCGTGAAGATAAATATTCTGCTTCATTGTGCATCCACTAGCTTAAGCCTTACTGGTCTATTCCATTTGCTTTGACAGGGCACATTTGGAAAAGCGAAGTGAAGTGCTTTCAGGCACCCAGTTCCTCCATCCATCACTTTCTCTTGTACTATACCAGCCAGGCCCTTGTCTCGAAGACTTCTCTTCACACGGTGTTTTATGTCAGTTATATATGATATACTGACCCAAAAAGAGAAGTTCTAAGTCTAGAGTTGGAGGCTTGACTTTGTTTTGTAGGGAGTATTGTGCAAGGCTTATTTCTTTGAGCAGCTTTGGAGGAAGAGAAACAGCCCATGCAAAGAGAAGGGCCTGGTGTAAAGCCAGTGTGGCTCCAATACAGATAATAAATGCAGTTATAGCACAGCCATGTTAGTGAGTAGTGTGTTTATCCTAAGGGCAATGGGAAACCATGAGATCTTAACCTGTGTGCTTCGCATGATCACATTTTAGCTTTAAGAAAACCCCACTGGCTGCAGAGTGGGGCATTGGCTGGGAGTGAGGGAGAGCAGGGAAGACAGGAGATCTTCAGAGGCAGAAAGGAGGCTCTGGAGGCAGTCTGGGTTAAAGATGGAGGGAACCTGATGACAGTGGGGGCAGATATTGAGAGTAACACAGAATCAGGAGTGGTTCAGGACGTGGGCCGACAGCCTGATGGATTGTGCAGGGTGAGTGCTGGACAGTGGTGGGTCAGAACGAGGCCCAGCTTTCTGGGTGGATGGTGGGGCCATTCACGGAGTTGGGGCACATGTGGAAGAGGGAAAACCATCGTGCTTAGTGTGTCCTCTGCCTTGAGTCACAGAGAGAATAAAGGACCTGTTGAGGGAGTGTTCTAGTTTGCTAATGCTGCCGGAATGCAAAACACCAGAGATGGACTGGCTTTTATAAAAGGGGGTTTATTTGGTTACACAGCTACAGTCTTAAGGCCATAAAGTGTCCAAGGTAACACATCAGCAATCGGGTGCCTTCACTGGAGGATGGCCAATGGTGTCCGGGAAACCTTTGTTAGCTGGGAAGGCACGTGGCTGGTGTCTGCTCCAAAGTTCTGGTTTCAAAATGGCTTTCTCCCAGGACGTTCCTCTCTAGGCTGCAGTTCCTCAAAAATGTCACTCTTAGTTGCACTTGGGATATTTGTCCTCTCTCAGCTTCTCCAGAGCAAGAGTCTGCTTCCAACAGCCATCTTCAAACTGTCTCTCATCTGCAGCTCCTGTGCTTTCTTCAAAGTGTCCCTCTTGGCTGTAGCTCCTCTTCAAAAGTTCACTCTCAGCTGCACTCAGTTCCCTCTGCCCGTCAGCTCATTTATATGGCTCCACTGATCAAGGCCCACCCTGAATGGGTGGGGCCACGCCTCCATAGAAATATCTCATTTGAGTTATCACCTACAGTTGGGTGGGGTACATCTCCATGCAAATCTGATCAGCACCAAAACGTCTGCCCCACAAGACTGCATCAAAGAATATGGCTTTTTCTGGGAGACATAATGCATTCAAACCAGCACAGGGGGTGGGGAGAAGGAACTGTGGGGGTGGGGGAGGGGGAAAGAAGGAAACAGTAAGAAGTAAGAGAAGACACTATCCCCTCCCAGAGAGGATATCAGGACATAAGAACAGATCAATCAACTATTACCTCCACCTTAGTGAATATCAGCACCACCACTGTTACTAGTTGCTATTGATGGCTTAGTCCATGTCCAAATCTGACAGTAAACTTCAATCCTTACAAACACCGTGTGGATAAGTATCATTCATCATCCCTATAGAGCTGGGCAATCAGAGATACTAAATAATGTAACTGAAATTAGAAAGCTAATGAGTGGACGAGCTAGGATTTGAACCCAGGTTTGTCTGGCTTTAAAGAATATGCTTATAACTCCTGGGTATAACTGCTATCCCAAGTGGCAAATAAAATAAGCTAAGAATAAAGGAGCAAGATAACAAAGAGTCTGATGAGAAATCATCTTAAGAATATTTCTTGGTGCAGTTGAGGTCTGCTGGTTTTAAATGCAGTCAAATATGCCAGATCTTGGGGTGCAAGCACATCAGTTTGAAGTGGGAAGCAAATAAATGACTAATAGCATGTAGGGAGAAGAGAGCATTGAGGGAACAGCATTGGAGTTAGCTTTTTCTTGCTTCAACTTTTTATTGCAGTAACATACATACTTTTTAAATGCCATTCTGCTTTGCGACTTTTGATTATGCCACTTTGCCAGTGAGATAAAGCCCAAATGCTTATCTTGGCACACATGATCCTCCCTTCTCTCTCCCCACTTCCCTCCCTCCCTACTTCCCTCCTTTCTTCCTTTCTTTCCTTTTCTTTTTCATTCTTCTATTCATTTATTCATTCAGTGAATTTAAACTGAGCCCCTTTTATGTGAAAATAACTGTATTGGGTTCTAGGCATATAAAGATGAACATCCTCAAGGATCTCGTGTGTGTCTGTAACACATGGAATCTGTAATTCATCATATTATACTTTGAAGTACACTGTTATAAACATATTGTCATATCAAGTGATTATAGAGACCAGAAGAGGGTGTGGCTTCATCTACAGAAGATGAAATTTGAGTTGGGCTTCAGAGTAAGTAGAAATCTGTCAAATGCACAGAGAGGAGTTGAACTCTGCAGAGGAAGTGATGTATGCCCCAAAGAGCAGCAGGTACTTGGAGAATGGAAAATAGTTCTCTGCAAAAGTTGACTTGAGCAATTTCTGAGACATGAGAGTGATTATTTTTTCTTATTACCACATTTTACATTTCTTTTCCAAAATCCCAAGGCCTCTGCTTCCTCTGTCTTCTCCTTTCTGCTTCCTCTTACCTTTTGCTGACTCTCTAGTTTAAACTCTTCCGTTGTAGACTCTGACAATTCCTCCCCTGCCTTGCTAACCACTTTAAAAAATAGACATTTAAAAGCCTTCTGCGGGTCTCCTGCTATGTTATTGTGCTTGTGCTGGGAGAATCGACGCTCACTGCCCTAGGGACGGGTGCCCCACTGCTGGGGCTTGGGGGCTCCGAGGCATGCTGAAGAGGTTTGCACCGTGGGCTGTGCTGGCTGACAGCTTGGCTTCCGCTCCCTGGGGTCGGCCACATGCCGTGTGCCTGCCTGCAGCAAAGGGCACGGTACCAGATTGCTTGCTTCCTGACAGGGTGAGGCTGGGACAGGGCAGTGGAGCAGCCCCACGCTACATGGATTGGGTCCAGCCTGACTGCCAGCTTCTCCTTTCCACCGGGGTCACATGATCCTTACCTGCAAGGCTCAGCTTGCTCACGGTTGTGTGGCTGCTCCTGAGCAGAGGTAGAGCGGATTTAAGCCACTCCATCCCATCTGTTGGGCTCTGCTCGAGGCACCCTTGTGGCTGTCCCACTCTGCTACTGTGCCTTGGCTGAGCTGTGGGATTTCACCACTACCTGGGACCAAGACCCTAGTTGGTGCCACAGTCCTAATGAGTCCTCTTCCTTTGAGCCTTAGTACCTGCATCTCTGTAGTGGTAACCTACATGGGGACCTTGAAACCTCTAGGCTATGGCCCGGCACCCTACCCTAGATCTGGTTTTGCTACCTGTGGGCTAACCTCATCAGAACCTACTGAAACACCCTACAGCACCCTAAGACAAGATGCAGGATTCTGAATATCTACTGTGCCTTCCTTCCCCATTGTTGGGTGGTGTATCCAAGCCCAAAACCCAGATATTGCTCTTCATCTAATTTTTATCAACAATATAGCAGCTAACACAGTGCACCTCTCTGCCCATTGCCGTGCTAAGCAGTTTAGAAGAATTAGCTCACATAGCCTCACAGTAGCTCCATGAGAAAGGCTCTCTGTGGCAGTGGGATTCCAGTTCAGGCAGCCTTGCTCCAAAGCCCCTTTTCTGAACTGCCATCCACTTTATTGCCTGCTCATCTGGATTATGTCCTCTTGTTGTCATGCTCAGTGCTTTTACAGCCAAACCAACTCTCAGGCTGTACCTTCCTCTGAGTTGGCCTCACCAATGCTTCCATAGTTCTTGTGGGCAAATTGTGTTCCAGTCCAGCTCCCTCCACCATGCCCTGGTATGTGTTAGGTCATCAGACTTTATATAGTTGAGTCTTGGATGATTGTAGAGTGAATTTAAGGACTCTGAAAAGACCACTACTATCAGAATATATACTGAGCAGCCAACAAATACCAGTTGTATATTCTGTGCGCTCAGCTGTTCTCGGTACTATGAAAGGATCACAGGGAAGAAAAGGTCTCATAGTGGTTAAGCTCATAACTCTAGCACCAGACTGCCCAGATTTGAATACCTGCTTTACCACATAGTAGCAATGTAACCTTGAGCAAATCACTTATCTTTTCTGTGCCTCGTTTTTCTCATCTGTAGGATAGGAGTAATACTAGCACCTACACCATAGGGTTGTTGTAAATATTAAATGAATTAATTCAAGTAAAGCACTTCTGCACACAATGTCTTAAACATTTTCTATGATGATGTTAATTAAAGAGAATATGAAAATATCATTCCTGCTTCAAAAATGTTTTGGTCTAATAAGGGAAATAATAAATCACATAAAACAATATGAGACCATGTGTAATTAAATGCTAGCTTGGGTGATGAACACCAGGAGTTTAAAAAGAACTTAATAAAATAAGGTTGGGCAAAATTGGGGAAGGCAACATGGAAGAGGAACTTGACCATGGCTTTTAGGATGAGCAGGTGAAAGAGAGGCAGAAGGGACAAGTGGTGGTTTTGTCTTCTTGAAATGTGGGCTATTTCTTTCAAGAGAGCACTGATAGTCCTTGTAACAGTGTTTTTATTTCCCTTTAACCAAACTTCCATCCAAATATGTGAGAACCTGCCATCTGCATCTAAGCTGAAGTTTTGGGGGCTCGTATTAGTTGTGGCAGTGGAGTGTGAGTGACCATTCGGAAGCAGAGCATGGAGTGAAATATCAAGAGGTGGCACCAGGGTAGGGGGAGGGGAAGAGCACCGTGGAAGCAGAATAGTCTAATCAGGCTTCCAGTTAGTAGCTGAGTTGGAAGGCAGAATAAAAGAACAATGAAAAAACAGAAAACGGAGCATTGAGTTGGGGTGTAGCAAGCTGTTAAGGGCTTCCCTTGATAAGTTAAGGCAAATTAATTCAAATGAAGGCATCAGATAAGTGAATTCAAATTAAAGCATCATGTCCAGTTATCAGCAGAATCCTAGGGGAATGCATCTTAAGGCGAAGGGTTCCTAATGGTAGAGATGGAATTAGA
Source organism: Bradypus variegatus (assembly GCA_004027775.1). Lineage (NCBI taxonomy): Eukaryota > Metazoa > Chordata > Mammalia > Pilosa > Bradypodidae > Bradypus > Bradypus variegatus. Next base: position 8,638 of record PVKY010009606.1, read on the forward strand.
AGTAATCCATGTCTGGAGATTCTAATTTGGGAACCAGTCCCAGAATACATGCCACAGTGTGTGACCCATGAAGGCCACTGTCAGAATCGGCTTGCAGAGGCTCCGTGACCTTGAATTGTGTGGTAGAAATTTTATGAGGTTGAGTGGTGAGGATGTTTCATGGTGAGGAACTAGTATCTGAAGCTGTGGTGGAGACAGAAGAGGCTCAGCCATGCATCTTGCCTTTGAGAAGCTACTGGTCTAAAAGATAAGGTAAATCCTATTCACAGATAACTTAATGCAAGTTAGAAAGCAGAGCCTGATGTAAGGGAAGCAGAGATAAGGAGCCTTAGGAGGGCAGAGGAGGGCATGATAGCTCGCAGTGGAGCTTGGTGGCTCACAGACCCAGAGTGGGTATTAGCATAACCCTGCCTGGCTTCACAGTTCTGCCCCACCATTTGATAGATGCCATAGGTTATGTAGCTTCTTTAACTGTATCTTCATCTGTAAAATATGGATCAAAGTTGTACCTATCTCATAAATTTATACTGGACATTAACTGAGATAGAGCATACAAAGTGCATGCCACTTCATAAATGGTAGTTGCTATTAATGCCAATGGACTATTGGATTAGGGTCACACCCAAGAGAAATATAGGTCCAAAGAATATCCAGTGTTAGAGATTTACGGGCAGCTGAAACCAGAAAAAATGTTTGAAGCAGCATGAAAGATGAATTAACTTTGGTGAAATAGAAAGGGGACAGTTTTTGCCAGACTGAGCTCCTTCCACACCTTTAGGATTTTTACCTGCTGAATCTATGTATATATCCCACAGGGAGCTAGAGGGCACCAGCTTCTTTTTCCCCTCTGTTCCCTCCCACAGTAACACAGAAATGCTCCCCTAACTGGAGTGAATCCTGTTGGCAAAAGTGTAAAATGGTATTCCATTATTGGCACCAATTCTTCAGTAGCTATTAAAATTTAAGTAAAGTGAAAGAAAAAATCCCTGAAGCTACCAATTACTCCTCTCGGTATCTACCCTGGAAAAATATGCACATGTGTGCACTAGGAAACATATGCAAGATACTTGGTGTGACACTATTTGAACATAAAGACATTGGAAGCAGCCCAAGTGTCCATCCAAGGGGAATGGGGTAGATAAACAATGGTGGATTCACATTATACAGTACAATTTAGCAATGAAAAAGAATGTGGGAGAGCTCTAGGTCTCCAGGATGTTTGTTGAAAAACAAACTTGGAATGAAATAGTGTGCTACTTCTATTAAAAAAATGTATTTGTAACCACATATTAAAAAGCCTAGAGGGATATATATAGCAAATTAATAACAGTAATTACGTTGTAGGTGAGGGTTGGTTATGATAGGGGAGGAGAGGAGGTAAAAGGAACTTGAGCCTTACATGTCAAGTTTGAATTACCATGAGGATGTGTTTACATATTGTGTAATTACAAACAAAAAACAACACATTAGTAAAATAAAGTGGCCTTGAAGTAGCCGTTCCTATTTGGCACCATCCTTGTCTCTTACGTAGGCACATTTCAGAATGGTGAATATCAAGCTTTTCTGTGGCAAATGCAATATAGAAAAACATGGCTTAGTTCGTGTACTGACCCTCTATAAAGCTGGTAAAAAACTATTTTCTATTTTTAAAAATTTTGCAAACAGTTGCAAAGAAGCAATCTAGTTAAATTTGGTTCCTAAGTTTCATGGAGAATAATTTAAGGTTCTCCCACACATTGCTGGCATGCACCATATGTCCTAAATAAAAATGAGCTACCCAGAAATAAAAAGAACATTTATTTGAGATGGACAGTCCTATTTAGTTTGGTTTCAAAACTGGGCATAAATGCCCATTTTAAATTTACTTTCAGACAGGAAAATTACCATTATCTCATTATAAGAAAAAATAATAATCCTGCAGGTTGATGCTTTCAGGTGAACAGCAGTAAACTCATGGCTTTCCCAACAGTGCAGATATGTTAATCAAACAATCAGGTAAAGAATGGAGCCATCAGTCAGCCTTTGTTCATTTTCAAATGAACAAAAAATGGCTTAATTTCTAAAACCTGTGTTTTGGTTCTTGGAGCAGGTAAAGACCATATTATATCAAAATTTAGATAATAGTGTATGCTTCATATGTTGTAAAAAATGCCTTCATATCCTTTAGTACCTGAGCCTCATAGTAACCCTGCTCAGTATTCAGAGCAGGCACCATTAACACCATTTTGACAGTGAGTTTCAGCCAAGTGTAATTGGATTGTCCAGGAAAGGGTGGGCAGTATTATAGCCCCTAGTTGTCCTCATACCACTTACCACTACCATGTATTGCATGGTATGTTTATCTTTTTTTCTGGTCTTTCTGCCTCATTAGAATGAAAGCTGCATGAGGGCAAGGAATTTGCCTGTTCCTTCATTGCCTGAAATAGTGCCTAATACATAGATACTCTGTAAATAGCTGTTGAATGAATGAACGGATGGACGAATGAATGAATAGGAACTGTGCTTGAAGTGTGCTGGTTCTTTTTACCACACAAGCCTACCCCCAAACCTTAAACAATGAAGATTACAAAGATGGGAAAGGAAAATCATGCACTCTCCTTTGGGACAGGCAGGGGTTTTTTCAAAAAAGAAAAAACCAGGGTGCAATTGGGAGAGTCAGTTGCTAAGTATTTATTGATGAGGCACTGGCAAGCAGGGACCCCAAAGAGAGAAGCCTTCAGGCAGCAAAGCAGGTGACTCGGGTTGGCTTCCTGGAAAAAGTCATATCACAGCTGAGACCTCCTGGAAGTCTGAGTTGGAATTTTCTCAGGATAGGGGATGAGGGACGCGGAAGGAACTACATTTGCAGAGGCTGAGAGAAGAGGACCAGCTAAAACAGAAATTGTTACTGCTGGACCAATTTGTATGTTTGTGGTAGTGACTGAGGTGGCGGGTGGGGTAAATGCTGGAGTAGAGAAGGTGAACTAAAGTTTTGGAGATCCGGGAAGAGCATGGTAGAGCTCCACAGTCAAAGTGAAGTACAAATAAGAGAATGTGGCCTGGGGTGGATACCAGAAAAAAAAAAAAAAGAAACTGGAGAGACCAAGTGGGAGAAATGCCAGAGGAAGACTCTGTGGGACGGGTCAATGGTTTGTTAGCCAATTGGAGTGAGTGAACAGAGGTGTTCCATGATGCCTCTCAGTGATTGTTCTGGACAAGATGCTTTTTTAAAAAGGGGACCCAAGACTCTGTTGCCATTAAATGCTTGTATCTATCTTAAAAACCCACTTTTCCAATTCTGTGTCTTTTAAAGTTCATTCACCTGTCAAAACAATGGCGATGGAATAAAGAACTCATTTATTTAATCAACAGATATTTATTGAGTCTCTTCTGGGTGGGCACCCTGCAGAATCCTGGAACATTAGGTGATTCCTGTAACTCAGGGAGCTTACATTCTAGTGGATAACCTTGAAAAGCATTTGGAAAGTAGTTTTCTTAATGAAATGTTTAATTTCATTCACAGGTGTTTGGACCCTTGGCTTTCCTCACAGCCCTTCTATTCATGAATATTTGCTCAGAAATTCATTGTTCTACCAGTTCTCTTTTTGTCTTCTCCCATAACTGATTTATTTTACAATAAAACAGTGGTTCCTACTTTGGGGGATCCTCAGGGACCAACAGGGCTGGGAAGTTGGTAATGGACATCTGGACTTTTTCAACTTTTAAATGAAAACACTACATAAATTTTTTTAAAATGATCCATAATATTGTTACTAGTCCCCCAAACTATTTTTCCTTTACATATTGTCTTTCTAGCAACCTAGGTCAAAACATGGTGTAACTACCATATATTTTATATTGCCCCTTTTAATTAATATTTCATCAAAATTATTTTTCAGAACTTCTCAGAATTTCAAAATGTCTGAAAAAATTTGACACCCTGTTGAAGTTCTATGTGCTACTCAAAAGTCAAGTATCGATGCCTTTTGCCACAGTTGTGAGAGCTCCGTGTGGCAATCCTGGGATACTTGTGTTGATCAGAAGCTGTGATTGGCACAGATAGATATCTTGGTCAATGGAAATGGTGGACACAGTTTATTAAGAAATGTATTAATAAATGCTTGGCAGACAGCAATTTTAAAAACATGGAGGCTGGTGTGAGTGGAGGAGAGGTGGAGTCTTCTGGGAATCACTGATTAAGAAGGACCTTGGTTTCAAAACAAGACCCGTGACATTAATGTTAAATTTGGGGCTTCCCAAGTATGGTCTCCCTTTCCTAAAAGCTAGTGGCATTTGAACCCAAGGAGAACTTTGAATCAGTTTAAGTATGCTTGAGTAAAGATAAAAGGATTTTCATCATTTTGGAACAGGTCAGGGACTAGGTGAGTGAAGTACTTACCTCAGATGCAAATTTAAGGAGGTGCTGAAAAATTCAGAAATCAAGATGAATATTGTTTTAATGCAATATTTTTAAAACATCAAAATTAATGCAAAAAATCCACAAATAAGAAAATATCAAACTTATAACAAAGATAGGATCAGCGTTACTGATTTTTCCCTTTAGCCTTAGACTTCAA
>PVKY010009607.1:0-13192 GCA_004027775.1 Bradypus variegatus
TCTCTTATCTACGCCTGCCTCCTCCTGCCTTTTCTTGCAGACTCCCCAGTCCCACCCATTCAACAGAAAAGCACTGTGTTCTCAACTCCAGGGACTGGGCAGCCAAGTCAAGAGACAAAAGCCCAGGTTGAGCACAGGGGAGGCGAGAGGGAAAGGCTGGTGGGGGGGAAGGGGCTGCGTTCTCTAACCCCACTAAAGGACCCTCTAGATGCCCCCAGGGGTTCTGCCCACGGCTGCTTCCCCATATGTTTCTTTTCCAGGCTGAGTCCCAGGGAGGGTTGGGGCAGTGGCCTAGCTGGAGGCGGCTACTGGAGAGGATTTTCTCGGGGGAAATGGGGAAGCAGTGAGCCTAGTCCTAACCCTAACCCTAACCCCATCTACTAGAGGTCATTGGGAATTGGGTGCTGGGAACCTCTCCAGGACTGGAACTGCGCCCTTTGGGGGACTTGTGGACAAGGAAACAAGATTAGGGTGGAGGGGCCAAGCCACCATTGTTCTGGAGAAATCTTTGGGTTACCATTTGTCATGTGTGGCTACTGAGCATTTGCATGTCTCTAGTGGGACTGAGGAATTGAATTTTAAATTTTACTTAGTGTTAATTATTTAAATTAAAAAAATGAGTATTTGATTCAGTTATTGGGAAACTTTCAAGTATGCTTTGGGCAATTTGGACATGTAACTGTACAATTCCAAATGCAGTGTCTGCAGTGAGATATGCTGTAAGTAAAAATTGCACACCAGAATTCACCTGTTAACTCTTGATTTAAGATTGTTAACCTTGGTTGCATGTTGAAATGATAATTTTTTGATATATAGAGTTAAATAAAAGATAGTATTAAAATTAATCCCACTGCTTCTTTCCACTTTTTAAAAGTGTGGCTTCTAGAAAATTTTAAATGACATGGGTGGCTAATGTTATGTTGTCCTTGGATAAGGCTGCTCTAGAACTTGAGGACTTTCCCTGGCACCAAGGAAGAATTTGACCAACCTGATTTCACTGAGAAATGAAGGCACCTCAATTCTGGTTGTTCTTTTCCTTATGGCTGCTCTCTTAGTGTGGAGAAAAGAAAACATTCTGCCTAAATGAAACTCACAATTGTGAGAATGGAAGGATTTAGGAACCCTCAGGCCTGTCTTGTCAGTTTCAAGGCCCCCCATTCTGCTGTACTCTGGGCCTGCTCTGTGGTGCCAGGCAGCCAAGGATGATGTTGACTTTGAGGAATTGAAGCTTTCCTCCTGCTACTGGCTGGAGGTTCGTCCTGGGACTGCTGGTTGGGTAAGATTCCCAGTAGAAATAGGGCCTTGCTTCTCAGTTCTCTAGACTGGCTTATCTTTGCTAAGACTATTGTAGTACCCCAAGAAGCACAAAAGGCTCTTCTGGTGCCCAGATACCCTTGGCCAGCAGGAAGCTGACAGGTAGGTCAACAAACATGTTGTGACGGTCCCCTTTGTGTCCAGTGAATAGACATGGGCAGTACTCTGGAGGCTCCTGAGCCAATGGGAAAGCCAACATCGAACAAACTCCTGCACCACTACAAGACACCATGCTGGTTAATTCTGTGCATTATCTCATCTAATCTTCCCCATCACATCAACTCAGTGCAGTGAGACTTACTGCTCTCCCTATTTCACAGAAGAAGAGCCTGAGGGTCAGAGAGGTGGGAGCTTCATCCAGGAACACACAGCATCACTTGTGATGCTCTGCAAGCCCCTCCTCTGGGCCCCCTGAATGTTCTTTGAGGGGATGGGATTAGAGGTAGCCTGCCTGCCCTTCCTCGCCTCCTTCTGGGCCTGCACCCACACCCAGCTTTCCTTCATAACGCCCTCTGCATCCATCTGCTTTTAATAGAAACCCTTGGTGAACCAGCACATATTTTTAGCCTGCACCACCCCTCGGGATAATGAGTCTCATACGTTTACTTCCTACTGAGTGAAGCACTACAGCACTTTAATTTTTCCTAAAATGCCTTTGCTTGTCCCCAGGAGATGTAGGTGAGAGAAGTTTATCCTCCTTCCCCCTCACCCGTCTTCCCACCATGGAGCCCTGATCTCTCTCCTTGAGGGGTGCCCCATGTGGCTGGGCTGGCCCTGTTATGCAACCCCTGAGACCCGAGTTGGCACAATCTTCCCGCATCCACTGTTTGAGGTTGTGGGTAAGAGACTTCACCTCTCTCCCAGTCTCAATTTGCTCCTCTGCAAATGGGGAATGAGGAAGTGTGCAGGACATGTTGAGGGATTTGTGTGAGAGTATGAGGAGGTACAAGATGCCATGCAGAGGGGGGGCCTCCCTGCCCACCTCAGCTTTGCAAGGTTGTGCTTCATGACGCACATAGGGTGTGAAGAGGATGGACGGAGAGCATGGTCATTGGACTATGAGTTGGAAATGTGTAGGATGCTAGGCAGGGGCATCTTATACCCCCATGCTTGTCCCCGTCACTCTCCCCTCACTTGGTCTGTTCCAGCTCCTCGAGCGGCTTTCAAGCCAGGCACACTCCTGCCCCAGGGCCTTTGCACTGGCTGTTCCATCTGCCTGGAACTCTCTCCCCCCTCCCACCCCATATCTGTATTTTCCTCCTCCTCCTCCTCCTTGAAATTGTTGCTCAAATGTCACCTTCCCAATGAGGTGACCCCAGATCACCACCCTCCCCATGGTGCCTGTACTTCCATTTTCCTTTCCTATTACTATTATTTTTTCTATAGCACTTACCACCTTCTATTAAAGCCTGCAATTTACCTATCCATGATGCTAATTTTGCTTATGTGGGTGGCAGGGGTTTTTGGCTGTCTCGTGCCCTGCTGTGTGTCCCCAGCGCCCTGAATGCTGCTGACACACGCCAGGCACTCAGTTGATGTACGTGGAATGAACACCTCGTCTTTACTCTCACCTTCCCAAGTGTGCTTTGCAGGCTGTAAATGCAATCAAGCAACAACACAATTGCACAGTTGTGGGGACATTTCCCTTGTCAAGTACATTTAGCAGATAAGCCAATTTCTTCCTGGAAGGTGTTACAGTGGGCGTGGGTGTCAGAATCCAATCTGGAGAACACTTGCTGGGAAAAGCCCATCTAGACCCACCCACCTATTTCACAGGTCAGGAAACTGAGGGCCTTGGTTTCTGACTCTTGACCCAGACCTCTGACGCGTGGGGCAGTTTGGTTCTCCATATCTGCTCTCATCTCCCTGCCCCAGACCCCTGGGCAAAAAGGACTTCTTGGAGATATGACACTGGTGGCCAAGGATGATGGGTTTGGGGGGTCCCCTGACAAGTGTGGAAGGGAAACACTCAGATTCGAGCGTGACTTGCCTTCGTTAATTAGTCTTTGGCCCAGATTTTGTTTTAGAGGCCTTCATGGATCTTTAAGAAAGGTTTGCATTTTTCTGTGCACTAAGCTGTATGGCCTTTGCTAAGGCACATCTAATCTTAATGAAAATGAAAACGATGCGGGCCATTTGCTGTGTGTTGAACCAAGCCCAGGCAGCCCCGAGGCTCTGTACACTGTGATTTCCTCTGAAATCTCCCATGGTGACCTCATAAGGCATGATTGGGCCCATTTTACAGATGAGGAGACTGAGACTCAGAGAAAGAGGCTGTTTGTCCAAAATCCTGTGGACGGTGAATGGAGATACAGGAATTCAAGCCCACCCCAGCCTGACATATTCCAGAGACTGAGCTTTGTACGTCCACTTTCTACATGGAAAGAGGGGAAATTATGGGGGGAAAATCATACTTTCTTACAAGAAATAGAAAAATGGGTTGCCTCTGGGGATAAAACACACACACACACACACACACACACACAGAACAGATGAAATGCCTTAATTTCCATTTCCATCAACATAACCAGAGGCCACGTGACTATCCTGTTGTTGATAGAGTCTCCGTCCTCAGCCTATTATTATTATTATTGTTATTTTGGTACATGGTATCATAGTCTCTGTGTAATTTTCTGTCTTGCTTTTTTCCTTTTCAATTACTATTATGTTACAAACACATTTCCATGTTATTATTCATCTTTGTAAACATTTGAATGGCTGCGCAATATTCTCCCCTACAGATGAGTCATCGTGAGGTTTTCATTTTCCCTTGGGGAGACATTCAGGTCACTGCCCATTTGGGGGCTCATATATAAAGCTACAGAGAGCATCGCTGGCGCACGTCATTTCCTTTCAGGATTTAAGGCATCCCCTCGGAAGCTGGAAGCACAGGACCAGGAGATACCCGTTAGTAAAGCCTGGGTGTACACCTAAAGCCACACTGCTTCAAAGACACACTGGCTTCAATCCTACAGCACCCCTCTCCCCTGCCCCAGCAATGCACGAGGGGGCACTTCTCACTACATCTTGGTTTTCATTGGCAAGTCATCCTGATGGGGGAAAAAATAGTTTCTTCTGATTAGGTGACAGGGTATTTCCCGGCCTTTTTTCTCTGATTGCTGCGGAATTTGTGCTTTTCCCCATATGTTTGTTACTCAGATACATTTCTACTTTCATAAAGTATTCATTTCTGGGAGGGATAATCTTGAAGTTAAACTAGAATTTGGAAACTGTTCAGAAGTGAGCATGAGGATGGTGACGTGGTGGCTGATTCCCTGCTAGAAACTGGGTAAAAGTTCCCCAGCTTGTCCCCAGAATTCACCGGCTGGTTTCAGCAGCCTCTTCAGATCGCCACGTACTTCTGCACTGTGGCCTGGGGTGGCCACCCTGGGGTGGGAAGGCTCAGATATGGGCAGGGGTCCTTGCATGGAGATGGTCCCCAACAGCTAAGGGGATGGGACCCACCTATACCATCCAGAATCCAGAGGCTTCCCCTCCTGATTCTGGCCTTCCCAGACCCTGGCACAGGTAATTGCAGCCAACCACGGCCTGGGCAGTGACAAGGCACGTCGAGGGGGTTGGGGGAATACAAGTCCCCAGTCTGCGGTCACTGGAGCAGGACAGCTGAGCCCATCCCTGAAGGAGGATGCACAAGAGGCAACCAGCTGGAGAAAGACCCCACCCCACCACCAGCACCCGGTCTAGACCCCCACCGTAGCTTTCGGTGGCAATGGGAGCCTCCCCACCAGCCTTCCTCTCCTTGCACCTCAGCTACATCTCAGTCCAACCCAGCAGCCCGTAGATGGGACCATGTCACTCCCCCGCCTGAGCCCTCCACTCTAGGCTACAACCAGCCCCCTTTACTTGACTCTCTTAGATTTTCCAGCCTCTCCCCTTTCCTCTCCCCTTCCTCACTTCACTCCAGGAACACCCACGTTGCTGTCCCTCAAACACAAATGCTCTTTGCACATGCTGTTCCCTCTGCTTGGAATGCTGTTTCCCAGATCTGCACATGGCTGCTTTCTCACCACCATGGACAGATCAACAAGAATGCCACCACCTCCAGGAGGCCCTCCCTGATTGCCCCTCATGCTCTCCCTCCCGAGACCCCATTTACTTCCCTTCCTGGCAATGAGCTGCCTCGGAAATGTCCTTGTCTTGCTATGCTATTGATTGTCTGCCCTGGCTGCCCGAAGGATCCCCTGGGGAGCTTTTAAAAAAATACCGAGGCTCCACTCCAGACTAATTAAATCAGAACCTCTGAGGGTGGGTGGGAGCCCAACTGTGTTTTTAAAGCTCACTGGGGGATTCTAATGTGTGGCCAGGGCTGGGGACCACGGATGGATGTGGTGGCTTGTCATTGCTCCTTTATTGATTATGTCCGTCTACTCCCCCCCCCCCCCCAGCCAAATGTGAGCATTCCAGATGGCGGGACCCATGCGTAGTTTCCACGGCTCTATCCTGGGAACCCAGCAGCACACCTGGCCCCTTAGAGAAGCTGAATTCCTATCTGGGGAGCTACTTTTCAACAGCAGCCCCCACTTGTACCACTTAGCCACTCTAGAATGGTCGCTGCATTTCCAAAGGCATCCCCATTTTCCAGATAAAGAATCAGGGGATTGGAAAGAGGGAGAAACTCGGCCATAATCCCATAGAGGAGAATATCGAGTAAATCCTGGGGGAAGGAGGGGAGCATCCATTTGTCAATTCAAAGCCCGACTATGAAGATTTGAGAAAATGGGAGAGAACGCACAGATTTTTCCATCTCTCCTTTTGACAAAAATAAATAAATAAATAAAAGGACTGTGTGTCTTTAAGTCAGTGAATGTAGGGAAGGAAAAAAAAAAACATAACAAGGCACTTCATTCTGTGCCTGCTCCCCAGGCTTGTCTGTATTCCTGCCGGCAGCCCGGCCCGCATAAACATTCGGCACACAGCACTTGCAGACACTTTTTAATAGAATCGCTTAAAACAATTAATTACCAGAGTTTTCATTCAAGCTGCAGTGCAAAAGATACGCCGGCAATAAAAGGCATTTATCCGCGGGTTTCTCGAGGCCTGTTTGTTATTAAGATGTAAATTAAATCATCACAGATGTTCCATTTTTTAATCTGGGCCTGGGAAGATCAGGGCCAAGCGTGGCCTAAACGGGTTTATTTCATTACCCGCACATTCATTAGAAACCCACTGTATTATTGGATATCATTTTTCTCGGGTGCCTTTTTCCCCCCTTTCTTAAACAAATTATCAGGATTATTTGTTCATTTCCCTTTCTATTTGTTCTCCCTGCTCACCAGCCCCAGGATGGGGTCCGAGGACTCCCGGGCAAGGGGCTCTGTTTGGGGTCCTCTTGGGGTCTTCTGCCCTCCTGGAGATAGAAGTGATTCACCACTATCTCCAGGTGGTGTTGTTGGGGAGAGTCATCTGGAAATTTCTGGAACTGATTCCCTCCCCCAGTAGTGATAAGTTGGAGACCAGGGAGAGGTTGATATCCTTGGCTCTAATTCTTCTGATCAGCAACCTCATCCCATGGCCGAGCGCCCCAGCTTTCGCTCTTTTACGTTGTTCTCAGTGCTTGTCGCCACCTGAAGTTACCCTGCAGCATTTGCCTGTTTCTTTCCTCATTTTCTGCCTTCTCTCCTGGGCTGCGAGGCCCATGAGGGTCAGGGCTGTGTCTGTCTTGTTCACCGCTGTGTGCTCAGAGCCTAGCACAGTGTCTGCGACAAAGTCGATTCACAATTAGTAAATGAATGAATTGTAGCAGCTGTTGGTTAAAGAGCGCCAGGCAGTCTCATTTGGTCCCCCAAAACCTAGCAATAAGACACCCCATCAAGGCACAGGGGTTTGCCTCCAGGTCCCCAGACTGGCGAGTGTAGGGGTTAGATGGGACCGTCTGCTGCCTGGCACCAAATCCTAGAGATTTAACCCCTCACTGTTCTCCCAGCGGACATTTGGCATTGATTCCAGAATTCCTTGGAGCATTTACCACCTGTTTATTTAGTGCCAAGCACCGTCCCAGGTGCAGGGAAGTAGTTAGCCCAGGAAGGCTCTTAAAAGATGCTCAAAACGAGCATCCTTTGCTGTCATGCAACCTACCTGTTTTGCAGATGCAGAAACGGAAGCCAGCCCTGTAAGGCCTCTATAGGCCAAGACCCAGTATTGGCTCCATAATTTGAGAGGCCTAATGCAAAATGAAAATATGGGCTCCTTGGTCAAAAAATGAGTAAGGATTTCAAGCCTGTGACAGCAGAGCCTCAAGCCAAGTGCAGGTCCTTTTGCACACAGGGTCCCCTGCAGCTGCACAGATTTCATGCCCAGGAGGCCCACGCTGCTGAGACTTCTGCTTTTCTGGAGAGTTCTTTCCACCACCTGTGCAGATGCAGGGCAATCCTGGGCAATGACCCATTTCTCTCCAGGCTGCTCCACCTCCCTAATCTACCTGCCATCGCACATTTCCTCCATCTTTAGATGTGTTTTCCATTGAACAAACCCACCTGAGGTTATGTAACCCTCATGGACAAGAGGGAATGGCCCAGCTCAACACACACGGGGGGCCAAGTACCTTGTATTTCTCCAACAGCCAAGGGAAGTGGATGTCCTTGCTCAATTGTCTAGGAAAGGAAATCAAGGAGACCCAGGTTTCAAAGAAATGAGGAGACCCCTTCCAGCTCACAGACAGTGGATTCTGAGCCTGCTCTTTCCAGGGTGATACTGGATTTCAGACTCATCTTTCTTAAACACACTCCTCTGCAGAAACCTAATTCTCCAAAAGAGCAGAAACCTAAGGGATTTGTCTGATATGGGAATGGATGCCTGAGCCTTCTTCATTCCCATTTGAGGGATATTCCTTCCCAAAACATGTGTCCTTTCCCAAGTTCGAACAGGTGGTAAGTGGCAGAACAGCCCTGGAACTCAACGTCTCAGGTCTGCTCGCACCCTGGAACATCTCCTTCCAGAAAATGGGAGGCATTTGCTTAACCCTTTCACTCCCCAACGCCACCCTTGGGATTGTGGCCATAGCCAAGAAAGTGCAAAACTCTCCTGGATCTGCCAAGCTCACGTGGACAACTTGGGCTTTCGGAGACTGTCAGAGCCAGCAAGGCTTTACAGAGAGCCACAGTGGGGACAGCGAAGCCCAGAAAGGGGAAGGGACCCCCCAGGCCCGCGGAGAGAAGACTGCCCCTCGGAGGCACCGGCCCAGAGACCCCCACCCCTTGCCTACAGCGCTGCACGGTGTGCAGGCGGAGCCGCTTCCTGCGGTGAAATGATAATTTTCTGCTTCCTGCCTGTGGATGGCCTTATGTTTTCATCACGTTCTGAAGGAAAAGAATGGAAAAATAGTGTGGTTTTTATCCCCCCGCTGCGTGCTGCAGAAATTGCCTTTTTATGAAAGTCCTTGCAGTTGCTTCAGTATTTTGCGGACTCTCACGGCTGGGAGAATCCTTTCAACTTCTGGCCCCGCATTCTCAAACCTCTCTGCCTTCAAAAACTCCTGAAAACCTGGTTACAGTTTAGGAAGTGAGCCCAGGCAAGTGGGGGAACTCGAATTGGAAGAAGGTAGTTGAAAGCTCGTGGAGGACTTTAGTCCCAGGAGGTTGTTCTGAGGAGGAGGTAGTGGTCATTGCCCCAGACCCTTAGAGCAAACTTGGGGTCCTGCAAAATGACACAGGCTTTGGGAGCAAACTAGCCAGGTTTCAAACCCTGTCTGCACAGTCTGAGTGACCTTGGGTAATTGCCAGGACTTCTTCAAGCCTGTTTCCTCATCCTTGAAAGCTAACAGTGATTCTACCATGTAGAACTAAATGAGGGACTGTTTATAAAGCCCCCCAGCGGGATGCGTGGCACACAGCGTGCTCTTGATACAGGACAATTTGCCACCAACTCACCCAATTTCTCTTTAAGTCATTTTAGGACAAAAAAATAAATCAATAAAGCTCATGAGATTAGAATATCTTTTTTATCCATTCCCCCTCCCCCAGTTGGGTAAATGCTGAATATATAAATAGTTTGGAAAAAAAATTGCTTGGGCAAATTCCTGCCATAGTACATCATGCAGTTATTAAAGGTTAGACACCTGCCACTGGCACTGGGCAGGGTGCTCGCAGGTCCCTGGTCTTCAGGGGTTGCTTCATTTGGCCTGAGGTTATGTAGCTGGTGCCAAGGGAGGGGGCAGGCCGGGGAGGGGGGGGTCTGCCAGCCAAAGGGCTGTAACATTATGCAGCATTCATTGAAGGATTAATACATTTTGCCATTGAATTTTTTTTTCAGAATTGAGTTCCTCATAATGAACAGGTAGATGCAACCTGAAATAACACGGTACTTAGATGTTATATTTTACATGCTTAAGTAGAATACTTACCCCTAGGCACAAAATGGTATCCTTCTCACTGTTCCTTTTAACTGGCTTCAGATCCTCCCCAAATCATAAAAGTTGGAGAGGAGAACCGTTTAGCAACTAAGAACAAAGCAGCAAATATAATTTTTTTTAAAAGACAAAGAATGTTCAAAAACAGAAGAAGATAACATATGCATATCTTTGTGCAGAATTGTCTTTACTGAAGTGATGTCATTATGAAACTTGCAATGAATGGCACTCCATTCTTCAGTCTCTGAAAAAAGTCTCTGATAAATTTCTTTCAGAGTTTGGAATAAGGAAATATCTGGTCTACATTAAGGTTATTTTCTTACCAGGGTTTTGAAATTTCTTTTTAAAATCATTTATTTTATTTTATGTTTGCCCAGGCCTCTAGAAAGTTCCAAGCAAGATTTTACTCCCAATGCTAGAAAATCCAAAGACAATGCTGTGATTCTGTTTTTTTTTAAGATCATATTTTTATTTTGAATTCCCATTGTAATAGACCTATGCTTTGATTCTTTTTTAACAATTCTTTTGGAGAAGTTTCTGAATCCATTGTTTTTCCAAAAGTGACAGGGTACAAGTGCTATTTTTAAAAGCAGAAGACAATGAATCAGATTTCTCTTTGCTTTTTAATGTTCAGTTTAGTTGGTGTTTATGTACATCTGCTATGCATCTTCTCTCACACAACACAATCAAGGATTTCTATAACAGGGACTCTACGCCAAAGTATCTTTCTTTGAGGAGATTGTCCAAATGGAGACATAATGTGCTCTTGAAATAATCTGAAGCTCACACGTGGTGAAATGCAAACAGCATTAAATCTCCTAAAAGCCCTGAGGCTGTGTTCATTCTGGGGGGTGAAGTGTCCTTGGTCCCCAAGGCATGAGGGAAGGGTCCTGAGCCTTGGAGGGTGTGGGACCAGCTAACTTGCACACTCATGATTTCACAGAAAGGCGAACTCAAGTCCCTTTTGTTTCCCACTGTTTCACTTCCTCTCTGAGGCCACCGGGGAGCTCAGGGTGGATTGGAAGTCATGTTTCAAGTTGTCCTAATTCCATTCCAAAGGGCAGAGAGGACTAATTCACCAGGGCCTAAGCAAACTTGCTGTCTGGATCTCAGAGTTTCCCAGGGCTCTGCCAATGTTGACCGTAATGAGAAAATTTGGCAAATTTAGGTGCCCTGAGTCTGCTGGGCAGCACCCTGAAAGCACCTTCCCTTTCTCTCCCCATTTATTCCCTTTATCTTTCTCACTCCCCTTTCTGTTTCTCAGTCTTCTCTTTTCTCTTCCCTTTTCTCTGTCCCTATTCAATTCTCTATTTGTTTCCCCTCTCTTTTCCTTTCCTTCTTTTCTCACAATCTTTTTTATTCCTCTCCTTCTCTTACCTCTCACCTCCTTCATAGACGGCAATCCTCCTCATGCTATTTCCTTTTTTTCACCCTTTCTCACTTATTCTGTCTCTTTTTCTCTCTTTCATTCTATTCCTCTTTTTCCTGCCTGTTTCCCCCCATTTCTTTCTCTCTCGCACACTCATACACACTTGTACATGCTCATACACACTCACAACTCAGACGCACACTCACGGGCACACAGATGCACACACACATTCAGAAACACACACTTCCTTGAGAACATCGCAGAAGACTCAGGAACCAGATGCTTTGCCACTATAGAACATCCTGAAGGTGCAGTGTCCTTACCAACATGACAGACAAAAGGAAAAAAAAAAAAAAGGAATCGCTGGAGTCCTGTAGGCACTTGGATGTTGAAAACCCTGTTTGACACTGGCAGGAGGCACCTTGAGTCTCTTGTATTGATTAGCTCGAAGGGGAATTACATCCTTTCCCAGAGCTGTCAGTGTCTCAGGCACTTCTGAAAATGATAGAAGACTGGAAACAAAACACCTTTCCAGGCTCCCTGACACCCCACGTGAAGCAAAGAAACACATCCAATTGTGTTTTCTAGAGGCTGGAGGTCACACATTTGGGCAATTTTAAAAGATGGAAGGGGCTGGGGCATGGGGTGGCCCAGATGGGAAGGAGAGGGCACCGCCCTGGGAGGCACCGGAGGCTGAAACCCCAGCAGCCAGCTCCGTGGGGGAGGGGCTCAGCTGCTGGCCCCGCCCCTCCAGCTCTTAGGGCCCCTCCTCCCTCCGGAGACGCTCCTGATCTGGGGGAGCAGGTGGAGTGTGGGGCGGGGTGCCAAATTCATACGCAGGTTTGGATCTGCCATCTGGGCTCTTTGTCAGATCCACATTTACTCAATCATTCCTTCATTTATCCAGCAAGCATTTACTTAGTGCCTGCTGTGTGCAAGCTGGATAATGACAGAGAATAGGCACTTGAAGACCTCAAGTATACTGGATGCTAGAAGCGGGAAAAGACCAGCTTAGCAAGCAGATTTGGACATAAGCTTACGTAGGAGCCAGCAGTTCCATTTCAAGGTACCCACCCAACATAAATGCATACATGTGTAGAGGGCTCAGAAACAAGCCCACCCTCCTTTCCCAACCTCTACATAAATTCTGGAGCTGAGCAGTGCCCCTAAATCTCACAGATTAAAAAAACAAAATTTAAACCTCTCCCCAGCCCAGAGCAGCATGTAAGAACCTGGCTATATGTGGCAAAGGTACATAAAGGAAAAAGAAATTCCCTTGATTAAATTAAATCCTTATGCTGCCCAAGGCGTGGATGTCTACTTTCTACATACTGTGAAGACCAAAAATGAAACAGTGACATAAAAACTGGATAATGGAGACCACCCCCCCACCTCCACCCCCACCCCCAGGATGCAGGCAGGAGGAAGATAGAAAACTGCCTCTGTGGGTCATGCTGTAACCCAGGGCACACTGGAATCCCTCAGAATCTTCACCTCTGCTGAAGATGAGCTCACAACAAAAATCACAGACCAACAGAGGAAACACATCAGCTGGGGGGAGAGCCAGTGGCAGGAGCTGTCGGCTAGAAATTCATAGCAGGGGAGTGCAAATATTTTAGAGCATTCTGAAGCAGAGCACAAAAGAGTGATATCTAAAATGATTCAAAATATACAAGAGGTACATGAAAATATAATAAAAAACCCAATATTGCTTAATCGATTGTAACAGAAGTGCCACACTAATGCAAACTGCTAATAACAGGGAAAACTGTTTTGTGTGTATATGGGGGGTGATATATGAGAAATGTGTACTTTCTGTATGACTTTTCTGTAAACCCACAATTACTCTAATTAAAAAAAAAATTTTAAATAATGTATCTATGGGAAAAAAAAATGGGTTGTCACCAGGAGAATAAAACAGAACAAGTGCCCGCTATCACCACTATTATTCAACATTGTGCTGGAAGTGCTAGCCAGGGCAATCCGGCAAGACAAAGAAATAAAAGGCATCCAAATTGGAAAGGAAGAAGTAAAACTATCATTGTTTGCAGATGATATGATCTTATATCTGGAAAACCCTGAGAAATCAACAATACAGCTACTAGAACTAATAAACAAATTCAGCAAAGTAGCGGGATACAAGA
>PVKY010009608.1:0-13199 GCA_004027775.1 Bradypus variegatus
CACATGGCAGCGTCTCCTGGTCTCTTCCTTCTGTTCTGAATTCTGTTTAAGCTTCTTGCTTCCATGGCTTTGTTCCTCTCTCTCTGTATTCATTCCATTTATAAAGGACTCCAGAGATAGGATTAAGTCCCATCCTGAATGAGGTCAGACCTTAACTGAAGTAGCCTCATCAAAATATCCTACTTACAGTGGGTTCACACCCACAGGAATGGATTAGATTTAAGAGCATGTTTTTCTGGGGTACATATAGCTTCAAACCACCATAATGTTTTTGCCTATTCAGGGCCCCTTACTTTTCCATATTAATATGATGATTAGTTTTTCCGTTTCTACAAAGAAGGCTGTTAGAATTTTGGTAGGGATTGTGTTAATCTGTGAATAGCTTTGGGTAGTATTTACATCTTAACAATATTAAGTCTTCCAATCCACGAGCATGAGATGCCTTTCCATTTATTTAGAAATTCTTTAATTTCTTTCAGTAATGATTTGGACTTTTCTTAGTACAAGTTCTTTACATCCTTTGTTAATTTTTTTCCTAGATATTTTATTCTTTTAGTTGCTATTGTTAAGTGGAATTGTTTTCTTGATTTCCTTTTTGGATTTGTTTCTGTTTAAAAAACACCACTTATTTCTGTGTTTTGATTGTATGCCCCAAAACTTTGTTAAATTCATGTATTTGCTCTAGCAGCTTTCTTGTAAATTCTTTAGCATTTTGTGTATATAGGATCATGTCATCTGCAAATAGAGATAGTTTTACTTCTTTCTTTCCAATATGGATGCCTTTTATTATTTTTTTTCTTGCCTAATTTCTATGGCTAGCACTCCTAATACAATGTTGAATAGTGATGGTGCTAGCAGACATCCTTGTCTTGTTTTGGATCTTAGGGAGATAGCTTTAAGTATTTCACCACTGAGTTAGCTGTGGGTTTCTTCATATATGCCCTTTATTATGTTGAGGAATTTCCCTTCTATTCTTAGTATTCTAAATATTTTTTAATTGAGAAAAGGTGCTGGATTTTGCCAATTGCTTTTTCTGCATTAACTGAGATGATCATGAGGATTTTTAAAACTTTCATTCTGTTAATGTAGTGTATTACATTGATTGATTTTCTTCTGTTGAACCATCCTTGCATTCCTGGGATAAATCCCATTTGAACAGATGGATTTAGTTTGCTGATGTTTTGTTGAGAACTTTTGCATCTATATTTGTAAGGGATATTGGTCTATAATTTTCTTTCTCATGTCTTTATCTGACTTTGGTACTAGGGTCATGCTGGCCTCACAGAAAGAGTTAGGAAGTGTTCCCTCTCTTCATTTTTTTTGGAAGAGTTTGAGAAGGATTGGTTTTGATCCTTCTTGGAGTGTTTGGTAAAATTCACCAAATAGGTGAATTCATTTTGTCCAGCCATTTGGTCCTGGACTTTTTTTTGTTGGGAGGCTTTTGATCACTGATTCAATCAATCTCTTTATGTCTTATTGGTTTAATGAAATCTTCTGTTTCTTCTTGTGTCAGGTGAGGTGATTTGTACATTACTGGGTATTTGTCTACTTCATCTAGATTATTTCATTTGTTGGGTACAATTGTGCATAATCCTTTTTATTTCTATAAGGTCAGTAATAATGTCCTCCTTTTCATTTTTGATTTTTGTATTAGACTGTTATTTCTTTATCAGTCTAGCTGAAAGTTTGTCAATGTTATTGATCTTTTCAAAGAACCAACTTTTGTTTTCGTTGATTCTATCCATTGTTTTACTATTCTCTATTTCATTTACCTCCACTCTAATCTTTATTGTTTCCTCCTTTCTGCTCACTTTGGGTTAATTTACTCTTCTAGTTCCTCCACGGGTGAGGTTAGGTTACTGATTTGAGATCATTCTTTGTTTTTAATGTAAGCATTTACAGCTATACACTTCCCTTTGAGTACAGCCTTTGCTGCAATACAGTTTGCTATGTTGGGTTCTTGTTTTCATTCATCTCTAACTATTTTCCAATTTCCCATGTGATTTCTTCTTTCATCCACTCATTGTTTCAGAGTGTATTGCTTAATTTCCAACTATTTGTGAACTTTCCCGTACTCTCTCCATCATTCATTTCTAGCTTCATTTCATCATGGTTGGAGAAGATACTTTTGCAAGTTTTCAATCTTTCAAAATTTATTGAGAATTGTTTTGTGACCCAACATATGGTCTATCCTAGAGAGTGGCAGTGTGTGCTAGATTCTGCTGCTGTTGGGTGAAGTGTTCTATTTATGCCTGTTAGGTCCAGTTTGCTCACAGTACTGCTCAGTTCCTCTATTTCCTTGTTGTTTGTCTGTCTAGATGTTCTATCCATTACTGAAAGTGGTGTACTAAAGTTTCTTATCATTGGTGAAGAGCCATAATATCTCTACCTTCAAATCTGTCAAATTTGTCAGTGTTTGCTTCATATATTTTGGGGCTCTGCTGTTAGGTCTCAGAGGGGTTCTGAGTTCAGTATAGCTACTTGCTATATAAAGGTTTCTTGAGCCCTCTCATGTGGGTAGAGATTGAGAGGTGGGCTAAAATCTGGGTCATAGTTAAGGTTAGTGTCCTGGTCAGCATCAGGTCTAGATTTAGCCTCTAGAATAAGGTTAAGATATAGTTTAATGTTAGAACCAGGCCTAGAGAGTCTGATACAAAGTTTTGGGTCACATGTAAAGGTATGTACATTTAAAGAGCTTTGAAGTTGGAATTGAGAAGAATTCAGAGTGTTAAAGGACATACAGAGAAGCTCTGAGTGACCCTCTGTGGCTCCCTCTGACCTCCCTACTCCCATGCACCTATTCAGTAGACGGCTGACTGGTTCTCATGAGTCACTCCCAGATGTGTCTTATCTGTTTCTGTGGTTGCACCAGTTTTCTGCAGGCCGGGCCCTGGCTTCCCATTATTGGGCATCACTTCCTTTGGGCCTGACACAACACTGGGCACCCAGGAGGCTGTAGTAAATGCTGGTTTCATGAATGAAGAGGAGGAAGTTAGCAATCCAAGGACAAACTATAGCTCTTGTGAGAACTTCTCAATTCAGTTTAAATTATTTTTAAGGTATTCATTGATTATGGAGGATGTAAGAGAATTTAGGAACTTTTTCAGTTTGTAGGTATTCATCCTTTATTCATTCATCTACCTGCCCATCTATCCCCCTTCTCATCCATATATTCATCCATGCATCCATCTACCTCTTCATCTCACAAACAGTTTTTGAGATCTATGTTCTGGGCACTTTGCTGGGCCCACTGGGGTTGAAAGAGACGTGCAGACTACCTTCAAAGAGCTCCATCAATAGATGAAATCAGAAGAGCAAACAGATGGTGGGATAATAGGAGAGAAAGGAGCTCAAGTTCTTTGGGGCCCAGAAGGTACCCAGCCCCACCTGAAGGCATGGGGAAGATTTCCTAAGGATGAAACCTGAGTCTTGAAGGATAAGTAAGTGCTCGTCTGTCAAAGGAGAGGAGAAGAGTATCCCGGTCAGAAGAAACAGGGTGTGCTGAGACCCATTGGGGAACTCTATGGTGTGGGGGTGGGGAGGGTGAGGTGGCTGGTGAGGCTGGGCTGTGGGAAGGCAAGAGGCCATGGAAGGCCGTGGGTGCTGTGCCTGCAGGTTTTATCTGAAAGCTCAGGGAGCCACATAGGGATTTGTGCAAAGAATCAACCCAATGTGAATTATGTTCTAGAACCATCCTTCTGGTGACTTGTAGAGGGTGGACTGTAGAGGGCAAGCTTGGGTGTTGGCAGCTCTATGGAAAGACCATGGGTGGTGAGAGAAGCATGCCCCTGGGAATGTGCTAAACTGTAGCTTTGATGTCAAAGGCCCCCAGAGATGTGTGGTCCTCGGGGCAAGTGCTGGGCAGCCATGAGGGGGCAAGAGGAGGGCCAGAAAGACATCCTGGGAAGCCATGTGTCAGCAGAGCAGAATTTGTAGGTGGCTCAGTGAGCAGCAAGGGGCTAGAGACTGGAGCTCCAGGTCCAGCCTGACAGCCAGGGGCACTGCTGGTATGACAGCCTGGCCAGACTGTGCCACCTGGAGAGCAGGCAGTCCATCCCCAAGCCTCCTTCACTGTCATCCTCTCACCTTCCCATGGCTCCCAGCCCTGCCTTGACCCCTGGAGCAGCCAAGATGATGGGGTCTGTGTGACGCCACATTTAGAAGCTGGCTCTGGGCACTGAGTGGACAAACTGATGGTTATCTCTGGGGCTTGTCAAGCTGACATGACATGGGCTCTGCTGCCATGAGAGTTGTCTCCAAGCCACACTCCGTTGTTCAGGTGGATCAGCTGAGGCAGCTGTGGGGGAAACCAAGGATGGAGGGATGGGAGGGTGTCAGGGTACCAGAGAAGTGCGAGGACTGGGTTCTGGGGCTGCCCCCCGCTCCAGGAAGAGGGAGCATGTTGTACGTGCATGATCTCAACCAGGAAACCTGACACTTGTTGATCTTGAGAACCTGCCGGGATCTTGGCTCCAGTTCTGGGCTCATGGCCCAGGGTGTGCCACACCCAGTCCTGCCAATGCTGGATCCCAGGGCTTGGGGAGGATGGAAGCGAGGTTGGGGTGGCCGTGTGTCATTCTGGGTGCATGGGGTTCCCTCTGCCATCACGGGCCTCAGTGAGGACAGGGTCTCCCAAGGCGGCTGGACATTTCCCAGGGACACTGCTTCCAGACACAGCTCCACTGATCTCTAGCCAAGCCTCTGGTTCTTTCTTTTCCCCTTAAATTATTGAACGCCTACTGGTTATAGGCCCTTAGCAGAGTACACTATAAGCATTGCTTCATTTAATCCTTGGAACAGCCTTGCAAGGAATTAAGGTTGGAGAGATTCAATTACTGGAGGAAAAAGGAGGCAGGCCAAGCTGTGTGGGAAGTGAATGAGACCTGGTTCTAGATGTTTGCTTCTTAAAAGAACACCCTTCATGAATCACAAAAGAGGCCTGAGAAGTCCCCAAACCATTGCCTTATCCTGCATTCACCCAAAATGCAGAACCTGTGGCTTTTGGCTTCTATGATGGAGTGGTGGTCAGTGGGGGTGATGAGATGCGGTTCCACCTTCTGGGCCTGAGCTCTGAGAAGCTGCACAGACTGGGGCTCAGAGTCATTCCTTCTGGGGGAGAAGAGGAAGGCACCCCCTGCTCCCACCTCCCACTGCTCTGAGGTTTGCCCCCATTTCAGCATGCAGGTGTGAGGGGATGGTCCTGCCTGTTGGGTGGCAGATCCATGGAGCTGGTCACCACAGGGCACCGAGGTGGCTGCAGCAAGAGGCAGACAGGGGCCAGGGGATGGCTGAGGTGCAGAAAAGATGGTGCCCAGTCTCCTCGTTTCACAGCTGGGGACGCTGAAGGTGGAGGGGGGTGTGATGGGCCAGGAACTGGAGGCTGGCCCCCAGACCAGTGAAGTCATGGTGATGGTGAGAAGTGTGTCCTTGTAGGGTCTGCGTGTGTGTGAGACAGACACATGGACAGACAGACAGAGAGACTGGATGCTGCCCTCTCTAGAATTAAGGATGTGTGTCCAGTGTATGGACCCCAGGCCAGGAAGTCTGAGCCCAGAGTGTCCCCTTCTTAGGGGGCACAGAGTAAGTGGGGACCCAGCCAGCGCCTCAATGCCAGTCACCCCCGGGAGGAGCCGGGACGGCGGGGACAGCACAGGCCTTGGGCTGTTGAGCTGCTCCTGATTTCTCAGGCACAAAGGATGAGGAACTGGGCTACAGCCTCCAAGCCAGTACCACCCCAAAACCCCAAACCAAACCGCTGCCAGAGCCTGCCAGCAGCGGCTGCCTGGGCAGTCAATACCCATTGTTCTCCCCAGACAAGCGACCCCTCCGCGCTCTCAGCCATTGTGCTCTGGGCCATGGCGAGGTGTGGACGGACACAGCTTAATGGGATCTGTTCCCCACCCTGCCCCACCCCGCCACCTCCCCTGGGGGGTCACGGGGATGGAGAGAGCTGCCCAGCGGGGCGGGGGCGAGAGCTGAGTCAAGGGCAACTCCCGCCCTTGAAGCAGGTGCCCTTGGCCTCGGCTCCTCAACTCCGCAAGAGGAGTAACCCATGACCCCCGCTGCCTTGTCGGGCTGGCAGGAAGACTGCGAACGTTCCTGGGAAAGCATCCAGCAGGAGTGGCATGCAAGACGGCGCTGCTGCTTTTGTAACGGGCCAGAAGGCCCCAGCTTAAGGCAAGGGGGTGGGATGCACAGCCAGACGGGCCTGCCCACCAGCCAGCTCCCCTCGTACCTTCGCTGGGAAAATGGAGCCAGTAAAGCCAGGCTGGCTGCCAGAGAGCTGGGGGTGGGTGGGTGTGTCTAGCTCTCTGGTGGCCATGAGAATCATGATATCGGCATGACAAGAAGGCACTGCACACTCTCCGACCACCCACCAGGTGCCTGGGAGCCCCCAGGCCAGGGCAGCCATGGACAGAGCATAACATCCTCTCCCTGCTCAAAGCTCAATGTCAAGGTGCACCTCTTCCAGGAAGCCTTCCTGAATTCCTCAGGCCCTCACAGTGCACCACTTCTCTAAACATCTCCATCCTGTGCCATCTATTCTTCCCTTTTATCTCTGATTCGCTGCAGGGGTATTTGTTATTAGGAGGGCGGGGGTGGGGGGGATTGCCCAGCCCCTGTGCCCCCTTGTCATTTGGGGGTAAGGCCCCATTATGCTGCCCAGTGTCATTCCTTGGACTAAAGGACCTTCCCACCCATCCTCAGAATCTTAAGCGGGTGACATCGTGGTGAAGGGACAGCGCAGACTCCATTCCCCATGGCGGAGCCCAGAGGTGTCAGCAACAACCCCAGTTCCAGCCCTGGGAGGGGCAGCAGGGCTC
Source organism: Bradypus variegatus (assembly GCA_004027775.1). NCBI lineage: Eukaryota > Metazoa > Chordata > Mammalia > Pilosa > Bradypodidae > Bradypus > Bradypus variegatus. Next base: position 6,825 of record PVKY010009608.1, read on the forward strand.
CAGGAGACCTTGCCTGTGGTACTCCAGGGACGGACCTGACCCAGGCCAGGTTTTCTGTTCCTGGCCTCCCTCAGCTGCTGCCCGTTTCCTGAGCCTGGCTTTCCTGTCTTTCTGTCAGTCTTGAGCTCCCTGGTAGCCAGAGCTGGGTTTCTGTTGTTTGCACCCATGAGCCCTGATGGGTACCCACACATTTGCTTTTGCAGAATACCAGTGCCTCAGGTAAACAATGTTTTCCTTGAACTGTGCAAACAGTCCCTTGGGTGGCAGAAAAGCTGCCTTACAGGGCTGGGTTCCTTCCACTGAAGCTTCCCAGGGCTGACCTTGTTGAGACGGTGCTCAAGCTTTGCTGTCAGACTAGGTATGGGATCCAACTTCTGCCACTCACTGAATCTGGGCATCTTAGCAGGTTATTTAATCTCCATGAGCCTCACTATTCTCATCTGTAAAATGGGCATAAAGACACCCACCCCTTAGGGTCTGTGGGTGGCCTTGAGCATCATGTGGGGGAGGGCAGGAGACTTTCAGCCGCTTACAAACCCCCTGCCTCACCCTGGGTCTGATCTGGAAGTGGGGACACTGGGGACACTGGGGACAGAGGTGTGGCTCCAGGATGGGGGTGAGGGGCCTGGCTCTGAGGAGCTATCATGGGCAGAGGCTTCTGGGTCCTTTGACATAGCCAGAGGACTTCACAGAAATGGGAGCAGGTGACAGAAGTGGGTAGAGTTGTGTGTTCCCCTGGATTTTATAGCCAAGGTCCCTGGGCAAAGTCATTTCCCTTCCTGTCATGATTTTACAGCAGAGGTAGTGGTTGCTTAGATGTAAAAAAAAAAGCATGTTTTATGCTTGGTTATACTTTCTGATGTGTCAGGGAGCAGTCAGAATTCCTTAAGAGCAGAGGAGAAAGTTCCCAGGATGTCCATGGGAACAGAAATCACATGTATGCCAGCATCACCACAGACCTGGCTATGGACAGTTTTGCAGTTTCCAGACTAATTGCCCATTTGTTAATTCATTCCTTTCTATGTTCTACTCACTCACTCCTTATTATGACCACTTCTTTGTTCTGCTAATTCTCTTGCTCTGACATCCAGGTCTCACCATTTAGATGGAGGGAAAAGATGAATAGCCAGGAAGGAATGTTCTCTGACATTTCCTTCTTACTTTCCTGTGCTGGTGTGCCTTTCTCTGGCCAGGTTTTAAATATAGGTGGGCAAGGAAATACAAAATACAAAGCATATCTGTACTTCACCAGGACAGATGCTAAAACCACTCACAGTCTACTGGTAGACAAGGTGGAGAGAGAAATCAGGAGCATGGGCCTCACCACTTACTAGTTGTCAGTCCTTGGCAAATTGCTTCATGTCTCTGACCCTCCATTTTCCTCCACCTGCAGAGTAAAGATAAAAATAATCTGTTATGTCTTGGGTGCATATCGCCTGCCAGAGCCTTGCTAAGTACCTAAGTTCACTGCACGTACAATCTTATTTGTCTCATAGCAACCATATGAGGTCAGTGCAGCCAGTGCTTTCCCTCCACAGAAGAGGAAATTCAGAACTTAGAGGTTAAATTCTTGTCCATGTACATAACCAGTCCAAGGGCTGATTAATGGGATAACTGGGATTTGAACCTAGGAGGTCTGATTTCAGAGAATGTATTGTTAAACCTTTGCTCCACTTCTGGATCATAGGAGTATATTGACAATGGGACAAGCTAACTCATCAAAAGCGTTCAGCCTAATGCATAGTGGGTTCTCAGTACGTGTGAGCTGTGATTGCTGTTAGTTTGTAATTGGGTGGGTTCTAATTAGGTCAGGGCCTCCCTCAGGCAAGGATGAGTGATGGCTTGTGGTCCAGTGAAGGATACCTCTCTTGGTGAGCCGTACACATGCCTTGTCCTTGTCCCCTTCCTGCCTGTTATATTCCATGGCTGGTATCTGTGCACTAGTGAGCGCTGTGTGTGACATGAAGCTGGCTGGCACCAGGAATGCAACATGGCTGATAGAATGTCCCTTCAATAAGATCTCACCAGGCAGGAGTGAGGAGTAACGTATAATGTTATTTGTCTCACAACAACCATATGAGGTCAGTACAGCCAAATCTTATAGTAAGACTTGAACAAAAGGATGACTCTATGGGCCTGCCCTTACATTTAGCTCAATTTGACAGGCATTTATGTAGTACCTACTATATGCCATGTTCTATATAAAATACCGGGAGTGAAAAGTTGGATAAGAAGCGGCACTGAGGCGCTTTCTTCCCTCTGAAGCATGGCTGTCCAGGTAGGGCTATGTCCCGCCATCCTCTGTCCTCCCACAGACCCTCCCTGCCCACGGTGGGACCTGCTGTGTTGGCCTACATCCTGCCAGGCTGTACTGGAGATTCCTGACTCAGCAGCAGCCCAAGAATCATACCCAAGACTCATGACGCTTGCCTTTCTTCTCTGCTGACCAGAACATGAGTCCCCTCTTCTTTGAGGAGTTTTCTGCCTTCTGGTTTTGGGTGCAACTTCATGCTCAAATTGTCCCATCTAATGCGAGCTAATTCAGGTTGATTCTGGCTGCTTTTGACATGACCCTAGTAGTCTTAAAAAATAATTTAAACAAAAAGAAATGAAGAAAAGGGGGAAAAGGATTTGAGACAGTGATGGATATAGAAGATGGGCAAAGAAGATCCAATATATGCAGAGAGTAACATCAGATGAAGAAAACCAAAGCAATGGTCCCGAACAAATATTGCAAATTATAATTCAAGAAAATTTTCCTGAAATTAAAACAAACAAACTTGAAACAAAATAATGAAAGTCCTTACCACACATGTACAAAAATGGACCCAGAAGGGCTAACAAAGAGACTTACTGTGCTAAAATTATTGGATTTTTCAAGAAAAAGAAAAAGGCATTTTGTGTATCCAGGAAAAGAGATCAAGTCACTGTAAAGGCTGTGCTATCCAATACAGTAACCATAAGGCACATGTGCCTATTTAAATTTAAAATGTATTAAAATTAAATGAAATAAAAAGCCAGTTCCTCAGTTGCACTGGCCATGTTTCAAGTGCTCAGTGGCCACATGAAGCTAGTGGCTTTCATATTGTATAATGGAGATTACAGAAGTCTTCCTTCATCACAGAAAGCTCTAGAAGAGAGTGTTGCTCAAAGGAAAAGCAGCCAGGTTGGCACCAGACATTTTGTCAGAAGCATTTCCTACCAGAAGACAATGGATTGACATAGTTAAGATACTGAAGGAAAGAATATTTGAGCTAAAGATTTTATTTCTTGCCACACTGACCTTCAAGCATAAAGGCCACAGAAGGTTATGAACTCGTAAGAACTCAAGGAATAGAGTTCACATGAGCCTATGAAGAGAGACCAGCCGAAAGGCTAAAGATTAGCATTAAATATATATTCACCTGTAGATTTAAGACTGAACCATGGTTATAAGGCATGCAGGACAGCGTGTAATGGCTATGCTCTAACAATACAGGTGCAGTTTAACCACACACACACACACACACACACACACACACACACACACACACAAAGAGCCTCCATGGATGCCAGGTGATGTCATAAGTCTCTGGTTCTGCCAGCCAGACCCACCAGGCCCTGCGGTTGAGCAGGGAGCCAAGGATGCAAACGGGCAGAGCTGTCTTCTGGTGGCAGGGCAGCTGCAGCCATGTTGTGTTTCTGAGGCGGAGGAAGCTGTGCTTCATATCACATGTACAGTGCCAGCACCGTCAAAATCCAGGGGCAGGTTTCAGGGTCATGCCTGGATGTGAAAATTCCATCCTTGGGGGACTAGTTCTAGGGTGTGATTTAAGTCTCCAGCCTTCCTGGAGCATCTATGAGTTATACAATTATCCATGCCTACCCTTGTTATTATTTTTATTTTTTTAACTATTTTCTCAGGGACATTTCAAATACATACAAATGTAGTGAGACTAGTGTAATGAAGCCAACTGACCCATCACCCAGTCTCAGCAATTATCAAGATAAGGCCAGTCTTGATTTAACTTTTCCTACTTTCCACACTCCCCTGGATTACACAGAAGCAAATCTCAGGCTTCTTATAATTTCAACTATGTTGTAGTAGATATTTCTAAAAGAAAAGGACTCATTAAAAAAAAACCCACAATACCATTAGCACACCTAAAACACTTAACATTCATTTCTCTATGTCATCAATAACCAATAAGTAATCAATTACTATGATAAGATATTTTATTACCTTACAAATGATTGCTTGAATCAGAATCAAAATAATGTCAGTTTGCTGTGATCGGTTGACATGTTTCTTGGTTTCCTTGAGTGTAGAGCTTGCCCTGCCATTTTTAATGTTACTTTGTAGTTCTTTTGTAGAGTTTTCCTTTGTCCAGATTTCAGGGATTTTATCTTTTTGTAGTTGTTTAATATGTTTCTTTTTATTTCTTATAAATTGGTGATGTGATATAGAAGTTTAATCAGATTCAGGGTCTTTTTGTTTATGGTAAGACTACTTCATAGGAGCTGTTGTGTATTTTCATCAGCAGGCATGTCAGTGTCTTGGGATGTTTTCTGAGGTACTGATGGACATTGCTTTATCCTTTAATTTCCGAGAGGCTGCAAATGATAATATTCTAGTTAACATCATTTCAAAGAACCCAGTGGAAAGATAAACTCTTAAATAAGTCATGATTTAGTTATTAAGACTAGTTTATCTTTTCATTGGTTTCTTTAAGATGTGCTTATATATGTATATGTGTATACCTATATGCATACACCTATGTATATATATCCCAGTCTCCATAGCACCAGATGGAGATATTCTTCATTTTTAGCTGTGTGGATGTGCCGTAGTTGAATCGCCTAGTCCTCTCCTGATGGGCATTTCAGTCGTTTCATGTCATCTGCTATTGCAAACAGTACTGGAATTAACAGATCTGTGCACACATTTCTTCCATGATTTTGCCAATGTATCTTTCGGATAGATCCCTAGAAGCAGAATTGCAGGGTCAGATGGTAAAGGAAGACACAATTCTGCTAACTGCTGTCGAAGTCTCCTTTGTGAGGACCGAGTTATTTTGCATTCCTTCTCACAAGGTATGAGGCTGCCTGTTTTTTCAAAGTCTTGCTAAGGGAGCATGTTGTCAACTTTTAGATTTTTGGCAACTGAGAGGTAAATAGCAATGTCATCTGTGAAGGGTGTTCAGGAAGGAGAGATCCAGTTAAGGCACTATCATGAGCTATCAACCGGTAGAAGAGATGACTCAGGGGGCGATACGACTGCCACCTTCAGTTATTTGATGGGTTATCATGAGATAAAGGGAATGGACCTGCCTGTGTGGTCCCAAGGGGTAGAGATTCAGCCAAAGAGTGGACACAACAGGGAGACATATTCATTTCCCTTTGAAGAAGAATCTTTGGCCAGACAGAGAAGAATCACACACTACACTCGGTGGGCACATTGTAAGGATGACACAGCATCTGGTGGGATTAGACTAAATCACCTTTTAAGTCTCCTTACAGCTCTAAGATGAACTTTGAGTGTTTTTTCAACTCTAAAAGCCTGTAATGCTACTTATTAAGTTTGAAAGATGTGCCTAGCACTGTATGAGGTGTTGTTGATGGTTTAGAGATGGTTGGGATTACAGAAACAAAGTAACAGATCTTACTCTGAAATAAATAATGATTTAGTTAATCAAACGTTGCTAACATATTCATGGAATAATCAGTAAATAGAGTTAACAGTTATACTTTTTCTGAGTGATACTAAATGCCAGGCACTGTCTACATACATCATCTCATATAAACCTTAGAGCAACTTTGTAAGAAAAGTGCTGTTATTATTATTTCCACTTGACAGATGAATCCTCAAGAGGTTAAGCATGTTGCCCACGGTTATATAGCTAGTAAATAGCAGAGCTGGGATTCAAACGGGATTCTTTTTTCCGACTTGTACTCTTAGCCATTTTAGTTGGAAAAATGTAAGGTTTTGTGAAAATCAGTGGGTCCCTTATGACTCTAAGGCAGTTCTGGAAGGAAAAGGACTCACGTGAATTGAAGACACCCTGCGTGACAGGCACCAAGCAAATGCCTTATAATTTCATCCTCGTAAAACCATAGGAAGCACATCAGCCTAAAGTATCAGTCAGGACGCAGTCAGAGGCAGAAACCACACTACACTCTTATTTTTACAAAGAGAAATTAACACAGAGAAGTGTTACTAGGTGTAAAATGTTTAACCAGGTAACCGAAAGGCAAGAAGGAAAGCTTAAGGCATCCTGGAGGTAGTAACTGCAGGAAGTGGCCACCACCCCAGGGCTGGGGGAGCTAATGGAGGAAATTGGAATTATTAAAATTTAAGTGCTTAGAGAAGGGGCCCCAAGAAGCTGAAACTCAGAC
>PVKY010009609.1:0-13180 GCA_004027775.1 Bradypus variegatus
GAATAAGAGAAGTACAACTGAAATACACAATTAGCACTTTTGAACTTATTTCCTTTTTTTTTTCTTTTTTCTTTTCTCCAAAGGTGTCTTTTGTAGCTCACATTGCAGGTGGATTCGCTGGAATGTCCATAGGTTACACTGTGTTTAGCTGCTTTAATAAGGCACTGCTGAAAGATCCAAGGTTTTGGATAGCAATTGTTGCTTATTTAGTTTGTGTCTTATTTGCTGTGTTTTTTAACATTTTTCTGTCACCAGCAAACTGACTTGCCTCTAATAAAAGCCAGTGAATAAAAAGAGCTACCTGAGGAAAAAATAGAGAACTCTATGAAGAAACAGAGACCTTCCAGCAAAATATCAATTAACTCACAAGTTGCAAGCAGTGCTTGCAAAATGACTTAAGGTTTAAGGAAGGGGCTTCTGAACATAAAGGAAGGGAAGAGGAAGAGAGAAAAGGAGAGTGGAGTTCAAACCAGAGATTGGGTCTTTCCCAGGCATACTGCATGCATGTGCATGTATCTTATAAAAGAGACTCTTGCTTTCCTTAGAGGCATATTCTAGAGATTGATTGATAGAAACCATGAATACTGTAATATGCTGATAATAAAAACTTTTTGCACATCTGTTAGACTCTTGATAATCATTTTTAGATGCAAAAACTGTTTGAGGTGCTTTATATATAGTATTGCTAATCTTTTTAACAATCCAGAAAGGTAGGTATTGCTCTGTACTCTAGAGACGAGGATATGGAAAGTCTTCTATCAAGTAACTTGTCTAAGAGGAGGAAGCATTTAAATGTAGGTAATGTCTTGTTCCCCAAATACTGAAAGTTAGAGCATTGTAGGAGTACAGGAACAAACATCTGTGGGTGCACATGAATGGTAGGAACACCTTACAGAAGACTGAGAATATTCTGGATGACTAGTTTAAGATTCTAGTAGTGTGTCTAGAATTTCAGGGAATCTGGAACTGGCTTTCTGGGATGTACCATGTGCCTGGACTTGTTGGATTCTCATCTATGATAAGATTCTCATCCTTTGTGTCTCTGGTGGCTCTTCTAGGAGTGGGTAGATATATTTACAAAAGGTAAAATGTCAGATCTGAAAGCTGAGAAGCCTTTGCCCTTTTCCTGTACAGAACCTAGACAGCTGGCCATTCAATTTTCTGAAGTGGCAGCTTTAGGTCATCTGAACACACGAAACACATTTTTTCCCTTCTTTCATCCTCAACTTATTTATTAAACCCCCATCTAAACACACTGCTGTATTCTGAAAGGACCACACATATACACACACAGACACACACACTTAAGACATAGTGAAAACATTAGAACTTTAGCATTTTAAGAAACACTGATCTTGGATTTGTTTAAAAAATTGTTTAAATTAAAAATATATACAAAAAAAGTATGTTCTTGGTTAAACAAAGATTGAAATAAGAACTTAAAAGATACAAGCCCCTTTTACCTCCCACCCCAAACCTGCTCTTTTCCACTACAGATGACTGCTAACAAACAGTTTGGTGTGTACCCTTGTTCTATTTTTAAGATCTTTTTTATATCTATAAATATATTTATAAAGTGTAGGTTTTAATAAAAAATGAGATCACACTGTATTGTTCTTTAACTTGCTTTACAATGTGACTTAGAGATCTTTGTATGTTAGTTCACAGACATCTTCATTCTCTCAGTTGCTGAATGATATAGTTGTACTATAGCTTAATTATTTCTCTTTTGGAAATTGAAATTGTTGCCACTTTTCTACTATTAGTAACCAATGCTATGTGAACATCCTAGTACATACAGTGTGACTCTGAGTATGTTTCCTGAATGAATGAATATTTCAGGCCATCCAGAAGCACAAATACTATTTAATTTTAGTAGCTTTAAACTGCCTTTTAAATAGCTGTATCCATTTATATTCTCATCTACAGTATACGAGAGTTAAGTTTCCTCATATTGTTGCCAAAAGAGTGTATGATAAATCTCAGTTCCTCTGTTATACAACTACATTACAAGGGCTCAATAGCTACACGTGGCTAGTGGCTACTTTTGAACAGCACAGATACAGGATATTTCCATCATCACAGAAAGTTCTGCTGGACGGTGCTATTCTAGATTTTGGTTGATGGCTGACTCCACTTGCTGCACTGAACTGCACTGGAGCCGCTTGACACTGCCAAAGGTACAAATTTGGAAAACAAGTTGCAGATGGTTGTGGTAGAACTTCTAAGCATGATTTGCTTCAAAGGTTTACCTAAACTAACAAAGGTTTGTGTTAATCTCTCTGTTTTAGCTAATTAAGAAAGGGTAGTTTTTATATTTTGCTTTTGCATTCTAGGGTATTATATCTATATATATATTAGTTTTCATATCATTTGCTATAAAAGCTTTAGAACAAAGGGTTTATAGTTAAATAATACCGCTTCTTCTTTTAGGAAATACTTTGCTCTTGTTGTTTAACAAAAACTGTTGTTTTTGGATTATAAAAGTAAAGTGCTCATTGTGAAAAAGTTAAAATACATAAAATTATTAAAAAGTCAATATAATTCCACCATGTAAAGATAATCATAGGTAATATTTTGATGAATACCCTTTTTTGTATGCATCTCTACATACATAAATGTACTTTTTTTACACTAATGGGGTAGTACTATTCTATTTTATAACTTGAATTTCACTGAAACAATATATCAGATGTCTTTCCATATTAATATATATTTACTACACTGGTTGCATAGTACCACACTGTGGATGTACCATATTTTATTTATCATGCATTGGTAATCATTTTGGATGTTTCCACCTTGTGACTATTCTAAACAATGCGAATAACATCTTTGTTTACATTTTAAAGTGCTCTGGCTAATTAAGTCAGAGTAGACTATTAACATAATAAAGTCCAATAGAAATTGCCTTTATCTTAGGAATCCAATTAATTTTTAGAAGGTTGATGCTTTTGCAAGTTTTATTAATTATACAAAGTTTTATAAAAAGGAACTAAAAAGTCTAGGATCAGTTCTTTTTAAAGCAAAATTATCACTACTTGACATTTTTTCTTTAAATAACTAAACTTTATAAGAGACACAGATGATCTCTTAAGGTCTCTTTCATGAAAACTTCAAGTTTTTACTTCAAGAGGAAAATTATAGTTTAGCATAACAGTTAAGAGCAGACTTAAAAGCCAGACTGACTGGATTTGAATGTCAGCTCCAACTGGACCCGGGGTAAATCAATTAAGGTTGGTTCTAGTTTCCTCACTTGTAAAATGGGAAAACATACTAACGTCATGGAATTTTTGTGATGAACCTATCTTATAGTTGTACTATCCTAGTATTTTGTTTGCCTGTGTAACATTTTCCTTTATATAAAAGATATAGTGCATACATTTATTATTTTTTTAATGAAAGTGAATTAAAAGTCACTCTTTTTATCTTTCCTTTGAAAGCCTAGGCTATCAACGTTAACATGGAACCTACTGGCTGATAATCCAACTAGCTAAATTATAACTTGCCCCTTTGCTCCCTCCAAAAAAAGGCAAGCTACATGTCTTAAATAAGTCAAATATTGACATAATGAAAATTTCTATAATACCACCACTACACCAACGATCCGTTTATTTCAAGTAATGTAACATTTTGGTACTACAAAATAGTTCACAACTTTTGTGGGTTAAAAAAAACGAATCTAAATTCCTATAGTAAAAGCCAGATCAGTTTCCTCTGGTTTCACTAAATGCTATAACTTACTGAATTATCAAATAGAGAACATTCCTTTGTGCCTATGAGATTTTAAAATCAACCTTGGTTATAACTTTTACATAAAATAATCTTAATAGATATATTTGTAAGATGAAGTTGGTAGGTTCAGGAAAACTCTATAAAACTCCTCAGTTTAAAAAACAACACACCAAACTTCCTAATAGCTATGTAAGATGATTTCTTTCTACAATTCTGTTAGTAATACAGAATATATACATCCCTACCCCAGGATTCAGGTTTTTTAAAAAACTACATTTTGAGGTTTAAATATGAGTAATTTTAAATTCCTGACTCATCTTAAATATATTTCTGGTAACAGATTATCACTGCTATCTAAGGAAAAAGTAAAGCAACACAATGAGTTTGGCTAACACAATTACTGCAATGAGTGATGCTGTGTTCACATTTTGGTCATAGGTTTGCTAAAAGAAGTAGTGCTCCCTTCAGAATGGAAGAATTTATCTGTCTCCTATTTGGTGGGGTTCAGAGCTAAAGATGGCTGAGTAAGTAAACATGGGGGGCAGGAATTTCCTTGGAGGAATTCTGGAGGAATATCAATTCCACTCCACCATGATTGGAAAGATCTGGCTTGTTCTGGGCATAGCAGCTGAAGATATATGGAATGATGAGCAGTCTGGCTTCATCTGCAATACAGAACAACCCGGATGCAGAAATTTATGCTATGACTAGGCCTTTCCTATCTCCCTCATTCTGCAAGTGGTATTTGTGTCTCCACCATCCCTGGTCTACATGGGCCATGCGTTGTACCGACTGGGAGTTCTGAACAAAGAGGAAGAGGATGAAAGAGCAATTGAGAGGAGAACTAGTGGGGGTAGAGTTTGAAACACTGGGGGCCCAAGGAGATTGGAGCAAAAGAAACCAAATTAAGCTCCACTCAGAAGAACCTTGCTTTGCACTTATGTGATACACATTTTCACTCACTCTGTGGTTGAAACTGGTTCCATGATTGGACAGTATCTTTTACCTGGATTTTACTTAGAGCCTCTATTTAAACAGCACAGCTACTCATGTCCAAATATAATTGACTGTTTTGTCTCAGGACCAATAGAAAAGACAATATTCCTCTTATTTATGCAATTCATAGCCACTATTTCACTTTTTTAAAATATTCTAGAAATTATGCACCTCGGTTTTAAAAAAGATTAAAAGAGGGTTTGGGGGACAATATAAATTGAAGGATGACCATAATGAATTCTATGTGAACAAGTCAAAACAAAATCCTGCCAAAATATCAGAGCACATCAATAGAGTCACTGAGGCGACGTCCTGCTGCACCTGATTATAATGTTAGTGGAAAAGCAAGTGCACACAGCAGAGTACCTTCATTTAATTTCATCAGCATTCCAGGCAGATCCTGACAATTACTGTAGAAATAAGAAATGTCTTTCAGATGAACAGGAAACTGTATTTTCTAAAGAGATATGCACAGTTAGTACTATTCAAAGTCATCTTCAACACATCAGCTCAAATGATCATGAAGGAACTTATAAAATACTTGGAAAAGAAGTTAAGGGTAAACAGTTAAGGGAAAAAAGAGAAATGTATGGCAAAAACAGCAAAAGAAACTACTCTAGAGGTCACTGTTCTACTCCAAGTGTTGCTATAGATCTGGAAAACCATGTGAGGTAGTTGCCCCAAACAGTTTTCTCTCTGCCAACTAACTCTGCCTGGAAACCGAGGTGGCTTACTACTACATGGGGTTCCTCTACAGAAGATCAAAGCTGGTCTCCAAAAGGTAACTTCAAGGGTCAGTCCAGAGAGGACACAATCAGAACCCTTACTCCTTCACAGAGTAACTCCCAACCACTTGACATTCCAGGCACTTCTGATTCTTTGGAAGAACTGCCCTATGAATCTGCAATAGTACTAGCGATTGTCCTCCAAATCATTTAGTGTCTCTGACAATCTTACTGGTAGGCAGGTTCCCACAGACCTTCAGATCTGAACTGCTGGCTTTCAGTTATTCTGCATACTATATTATAGCAGTAGCCTAGTGATGGTGGAGAGGAGGCGAAATAGGTAAGGGACAGCTTTGAAGGCAAGCTATAAAGACAGACACCTGAAACCCATTTCAAAAAATGAAAACTGCTCTAATTCTGAATTATGAAGGTGTAGCTTTAAATTCAAAGACAGTTAACAAATCAGGCTTACTTTTCCACCACTCCCTTCAGAATGTGTGAAGAAACGACTTGGAGAAAATTAAAGGTTCAGCATTCAGGCTAAATGGTTTGGAACCAGGTTTTCTCTTTGAAGGAACCACAGCCTTAGGAGACTGTGCTTGTTCTATATAATTCCCTTTAGTTTCTAATCTTTTATTTCTGGACACTTGGTAAATTCTGTTTGCTCCAAGGGATTAATAACTTATTTTCATTCGAGACTGTAACCTTATGCGTTTTCAGCATAATCATAATGCTGCTAACTAGTAAATGCTATCTTAAACAAAAAGATCGGTGGCTTTTCTTCCCCAGCTTAACTATAGCATCGATTAAAAGGGATTGGAGTCTTGTCTCTAATACACACTGTCACCTATCTCTCCACCTTACTAACAGCAACTAACCTTACAAGGAAGTTGTGAGGATTAAACCCAGAAACACATGGGTTTCATACGGTGCTTGGCACAGTCAGTGCTCAAAAGTGCTAGCTATTATTATTGCATATTATTTACTGCTTACCCTCCAGAAGCCCGTTTCAAGTCAGCCGAAGAACAAGGAAAATACAAACGTAAAAGCTGGAGCCCAAGATAAACATTCTCCCCAGGCCATTGGAAAGCTAAGGATTGCCCTGTGTCTGCCATGGGTTCTTTTTCGAAGCGGGCGAAGACCAGTACCCACAGAGTACCACAGCTTCTGGGCTCCCACTTGAGAAAGGTACTTCCTTGGGCCCCAGCGGCGGACGTCGCGTGCTCCGCTCCCGAGCGCCACGCCCATCTCTGGTCCACCTGGACACTGCTCCAGAATCATTAAAGCCTCGCCTCCAGCTAAGCAACGGAACCGCCGCGCGGACCGGAAGAGGAAAGAGGGGGTGCTGCTCCGTTGGCCAGAGGGGCGGGCGTACGCAGCCTCCCTCGGCTCAGCCGGCTATGGGGGATTCAGAGCGTCCTGGTCGTCATGAAAACAGGCCACACCCTGACAATTCGCAACTGTGTTTTGCAAGTGCGCAGGCGCGCGCGCCCTTCCGCGCATGAGCAGTGCTGCTCAGAGCCCGCCAGCCACGGTCTCGGGCGCCAGCTACGCCGCGGCCGCTGTCACTATGGCTCATTACAAAGTGAGGGGAGCGCGGCGTGGCTGGGGACGTGCGGGCGGTAGCCAGCCACTGGTCGGCTCCGGGTGGGAGTGGGAACGCGCGCGCAAGTTTGGGGGCCTGAGGTAGCGAGGCGGAGGCGGGGTTGCCGGACTCCCAGCGCCTTCTTCCTGCTCCGGCCCCCGAGCTTCGGCCACTGACCCGCCGTGTCTCCTCAGGCCGCCGACTCGAAGCGCGAGCAGTTCCGGAGGTACTTGGAGAAGTCGGGGGTGCTGGACACGTTGACCAAGGGTGAGCATGGGGTAGGAGAGGAGTCCTCGTGCTCTCGTCGTGCTCCCCGGCGCTGCTCCCCTGACGGGCCGTGACGTGAGGGAAGGAGAGGGGAACAGGTGGGACCCGTCCGGGTCAGCAGGGTGGGCCCCTGGGCTCCGCAGGGACCGGCACGCCGGGCCGGGCTGCCGGACGCCGCCTCGCTGGGGATAGCCTAGCTCGTGCTACCCCTCTCCGGGCCGGGGAGTGAAACTCTTGCAGCTGTTGCAAAGTCTCCAACTTCCGTTGCTTTGCCTCGAGCAGCCGCAGTGGGCATGTTTGTTAAAGACCTTGAGATCCGGATTCCTCCCACTTCAGTTTCTACGGAGCCCTTAGAATGTTGTTAAGAAACATTTTCCCTCCAACAAAGGCACAAGTGAGAAAATTAGCAGACTTGAAGTGGGCGATAAAGTAGCTGAGTCCAAAGTAGGCGATTCATAGCCAATTTGGCTGTGTTTTTCAACTCCCATTTCATAGTCTATATTAATTCCTATTTTGTGCAGATTTCATAATTAAAGTAGAATTACAGTTTAAAGAGTTTGAGGCACACCAAAATGGTTATACTGTTGTTACTTTTAAACATGGAAGCTTATTGTTACACTGTTTTCTCTTCCTTCGGGATTCAGGATTTAAGTAGATAAGTAAGGGGAGTCCAGTTCCAAGAGATGGCCAGAGTACTGTTTAGTTCATTAGCTCAGCAGTAATTTGAATGCTTGTGTATCGCTCAACTCACTGGCTGGGATTTTCAAGGGTGTAGAGTGGAAGCTCTGGTAGGGAGGAGGACTTGGGTCCATATGAGAAGAATAGGAGGTGTCTGAGAAGAAATTTGATAACTGTTCTTTGGGCAGAAGTGAAGGTTAGAGGAAAATTCTGTGAGAAGAAAAACTGGTTCTTAGTTGAAATCAGAGCTTTTAATTCCCATGTATGCGCTCGTAATTTTGAATTGCTATCTGTTTTGGTTCAGATGTTAGTTTCCCTATCTCTTTGCAAATAAATTTCAGCAGACATTAAGGGAAAGTGCTGTACTATGTTGTCTCTGAAAGTGTCACCAGTGCTTAGAAGGTTGTTGACCCCCACCCTGCAATAAACTCTGTTCATTTCTGTCATTTATTTAACCACTTTATTGCGGTTTGGGCACTGGGGAGACGGCAGAGAAAAAAAAATTTCCTGTTCTTATAAGGTAATATTCTTGTTGGGGGACACATAATAAATAAATACTAGTGTCAGCCAGTGGTGTCAGGAATAAGGGTATAGCAAGGTAAGAGGTTAAAGAGTGCTAGGTGGGATGTGGTAGAGAATGGCCTCTCTTAAGTTTGAGCAGACACCTGAATATGAAGTATTTTATGATGTCAAGAGTTCCAAGGTTTAAGGGTGCCAGAGTGGCGGGATGGAGTGAGTGAAGGGGAGGGATTGGTAAAGGGTAGAGAAGTGATGGTTGTGGTAAATGCACAGAAGATGTACAGCTTTGTGGTACAAGGATTTTACTTCATGAGACACTGGGAATCACTGCAGGCTTCCTCTCTCTTGCTCACATCCATTGGAATCTAACGCCTCAGTCTCACTAAATAAATAATTGGACAATTTAACATAGTAACTTTTGATACAGTCTATTTAAACTTTGGTTTTCAGCTTTAAACATGGGTGCTTTACCCGAATTTATAATTTTTATGCAGCTTATTTCCAAGAGAATTTGGAACTGCTTAGAACATTTAAACACTATAAGACAGGATGGCCAAAGATAAAGATGATGATAAATCATTTAGAAGAAGAGGCATTTTAACAGCACATAAATTGACTAATTCTTTTCAGCACTATTTCTCCCTCTAAAATTCCTGGCTGCTAAGGCAAAAAGGAAAACATGATCAGGTATAGCATTCTCATTGTCTGATTAAAAGGAAGTATACTTCATCTATAGAAAAGCACAAAAAACTTCATAATTAATTCTGTAATTATCAACTTTGTAACTATCACTGTCAAAAATTTAGAAGCTGAAAGAAATGGGGTGTGGGAGAAGCAGAGGAAAGGGTAGAGTGTTAATATCTGTCTTATAAAATTAGATCTACTAGAGATCAATGGAAATTAATGGATGAAGAAACAGATTTGGGCATATAATTTAAAGGAAGCGGTAATAAACACTGGAAATTAAAGAGTAGTGTAAATATCAGATATTTAAAGAGAATGGGGAGGAAAAGGAAAGGGTAGTGGTGGTGTAAATATGCCAATTTCTAAAAATAAAATAAAAGTGTTGTAAGTGCATTTAGAGAGATGAAGAGTAACTATCAGAACTCAGTGTATGTAAGTTAAATGTAGTTGCTCATTTGATTTTTTTCATGCTGTCTATATTTTAGTAAGTGATCAAAAAAACAAATGGAAGTATATAAGGATTTTCTTAACTCAGGGCCTAGATAAGCACATTTTTTTTGCATATGTAGTTACATTTTTTGGCTTTTATCAGATTTTTTAAAAAGAGTTCCATGACCCACAAAAAGGTTAACCATTGGTATGGAGAGTAAATTCTAAAAGGCACTTGTTCAATAGATGATGAACAAGGTAGTGCTAACATGAGCTACTGGTTATGAAACCATTAAAGTGTATATTATAAAGTGGATTTGAGCATGCCGATTCCTTGCAAAGCTTTTGATTGGTGTTTAATTTAGCATGTTATGTATGAAACTTGATTCTTGAAGGATATTTTGAATTCAGAGCTTTTTCCAGTAATTGCCATAGCCCTGTTGATCTTGTCCTAATTTTTTCTCACATACATTTACCTTGTTTCCACTCTTCTATCCTTCTAGTGTAGGTTCACTATGTTTCTTAACTGGATTACCAATCAGCCTCTCAACCTGTCTTTATTCTTGTCCCACTCCAGTCCATTTTCTACATAGCAGTCAATAGTGATCCTGTTACTCCCTGCTTAACACTGTTTAATTATATGCCTGTTGTTCCTAAGATCAAAATCCAACAGAATTTACACAGTCCTCCATAGTCTGGCCCCTGACCATTTTGCCAACTTCCTTTCCTGCCACATTACTCAAACTCTATCCAGCCATACTTGGAGTTTTCAGTTCCTCAGTGTGTTCTCCTCTTACCCATAGGCCTACCAATTTTATCTTAAATGTCATCTAGGTTTCAGATCTTTCTTCCCTTCTTTTAACCTTTCCTGATGCCCTAGACTGAGTTAGGTGTTCTTCCACTCTGCTCCCATTATCCATTATCCACTATAGCTGCTTAAGACCCTTTTTGTCTAGTTCCTTGTTTTCTCTTGCATTTCACTATAAATTTGTTTAGAGCATGAACCTCCTTTTGTTCACTGTTGTATAGACAGTGCCTAGAAACATAGTTGGCTTATAGTAGGCACTTAATATTTGCTAGGTTATGGAATATAATTTCAGCTATTTGAATTTAAGACTTTCATCACTGTCTTTTTTCTGTTTTGATTTGCAGTGTTGGTAGCCCTATATGAAGAACCAGAGAAACCTAACAGTGCTTTGGAGTATCCTTTTCATCTCTGAAGTCAGAAAACAAACAAACAAACCTTATTTTTGATACTCTTCTCTTTTCACATAGATAATAACCTTTAAACTGTGTTTATTAATTGAAAAAGTTACTTTCTTTTGAGTTTTTGGATGATGATTTCTGGGTAAATACTGGTGGTAGGGTGGAGTGAATCTAGTCAGGGACACTGATGCTACTCTGGGATATTTCATTAGTTTCATTCAGCTTTAAGAAGTAAATTCTTAACGTTGATACTAGTTTTTTAAAGCATCATTTAGGAGCTGCTACCCCTGAAAATCCAGAAATAGAACTGCTTCGCCTAGAATTGGCAGAAATGAAAGAGAAATATGAAGCTATTGTAGAAGAAAATAAAAAACTGAAAACAAAGGTAAAATTTTAAAAAGCATCCATGTTAAAAATCATTTCACCTTTGATGATTATATGTTCAGAACGTCACTAAAATGGACAGTAGGAGAAGGGTAAATATTAATATGAATTAGTGTAAGGCTGAATTTATGCCTTGTTTAGAAAACTACAAGTCCAACTGTAATAGGACAAGCAAAGTGTGGTCAAGAAGAGGTTCTTGGGAACTAGCATAAACCAAAAGATGAGAATATTATTGGTTAATGCCACTTAGTAAATGGACTGTTTTGAGATTCTTCAGTATTTGATTTATGTAGGTACTTATAGGACCAGTGCATTGTGAATAGTGCTACTTAAGAGTACAGAATCTTAATGCACATTCTGTCTGGTCATATGTGGTGGCCCTGAGCTACTGTACCTCTATAAACTTATTTGCACTTAATTTTTTCTGGTGCTCAAGGTTTTTCTTTGTTCAAACTCCCATGAGAATTTTCTAAGCTTCAAGTTAGGCAGCTCCTACGTTTTTTGAGGTTTTACCACATTCTGAATCACAATGAATTTTACATTACTCTAGGCATTTTTCACAATGTGCTTTATCGTCTCAATAACTTTGTGAACTAAATGAAACATGAACACAGGATGTTTTATAAGTGAGGAAACTAAAGCACAGTGAAGGTCAGATGAGCTTAAATCTGACAGCTACTTGGAAGAACCCAAGTCGTCTTAGCCCTGTGTTCTTTCAGGGGACCACAATCTGGCATAAGAGAAAATATAATATCTTAAATTATGCAAGATTCTACAACGTGCAAATGCCAGTTAACTCATTGGCACCTTTTAAATCAAAGATATTATTTACTATTCCAAGACTGGCTAGATTAAGACATGTCACATAATTATTTTTCCTGACATTTTAGGGAGGGAACTTTTTAGAGAGAGGAAAATTTCTTATTATGAGCTACAATATAATTCCACAATCTTGGAAAGATACAGATTATTGGATATCAAGTATCTGAGCAGTGCTTTTGTGAACTGGAATTAAATTTTAGTTTCCTGGTAATTTTTAAGGCTCATACAAAAGGGGCTTTCATTTGGCTTGATGGTATTGAATCTTAAATCATTGAATTTTTAAAAAGGAAAGATATAGAAACTTATATTCATACAAACTTACTGATTTGATACTTGACTATAGCAGTTGATTCATTTTTTGTTATTATTTTTACCCAATTAAGAATAAAATTCACCTAAATGCCTCTGTCTTTGCCCCAATAGCTTTCTCAGTATGAACCACCTCAGGAGGAGAAGCGTGCTGAATAGGATTCTTCTCAGTTGAAAAGACACTGAAAATGGTTTTGTATGACTTGAATAGTTTGTATAGTATATAATCTTTTCTGAACAGATGCTACAGAACTCTTTTAATATGTTAAATTCACTTATCATACTTCAATTGTTATAAACACACAGAATCGCCAATAAAAACTCAATATAACTTTCTTTGGGTCTTAAAGCAGGAGAATCTAAAGTAAATCCTGAAAAAAATCTAAACAGCCATCTAAATAGTTTTCATTACCTTAAAAGATGTCTGATTAGTAATGATGGTACTGGTTATATTTTAGCCAAGGAAGTTCAGCATGGAGCTATTCCTTGGTTTAGTACAGGAAATGAGCACAGGTACAGTCATTCTTTAAAATTAAGATGACACTGTTTATATTCCCTGTTGGCAGCTGGAGAGATCTGTGTGGCATAAGATGCATTTGCACAGGTTCCAATGAATCCTCTGCTCTTGTTTATATAATGCAGAATGAATAACTCTTCTTTGCCACCACTTTGCCTTAGATAACCATGTGTGTGCCAGTTTGAACTCTGACACCACGTTTCCCTTCTATGCAATCATGTCCTATCTGATAAAGTTGCCTTGCTTTGCTTTGTGCTTCAGTGGGTCCCAGTTGCACATTAGCCTTTCTGTGTTAATTGTTTTTCAATTTGCTCTAACAGCAGT
>PVKY010009610.1:0-13205 GCA_004027775.1 Bradypus variegatus
GCTAGGCCTGAATCCCCAGCCCTCGCCTCGCTCCCACGTGGGGCGCTAGGCCTGAATCCCCAGCCCTCGCCTCGCTCCCACGTGGGGCGCTAGGCCTGAATCCCCAGCCCTCGTCCCGCGAGCACCCGCCTTTCCCGCGTCTCCTTGCACCAGGGGCTGGTGGAGCTCAGGCCCACGCGGGTGCTCGGCACACATGGCAGCCTCATTCTAGAAAGGGGCCGGCAAGTAGGAAATGTGTCTTCCACAGGCGCCCACCTGCAATTTCACGAGAGCCACAGGAACCCCAGTGCATCTTGTTACCTGCACTTACCCGGGTTTTTGGCCTTCAGGATGGAGTAGCAGCGAGAAGCCGTGTCAGAGATGATTCGTAGGAAAAACGAAGGGTTCTTCCGAACACGCTGGTCAAATGGGAGCTGGAGCACACACGCGTGGAACCTGAGGACCGCAGCGCTTTACTGGAGAAGGCTTCCAAGTTAGGGCGCATCGGTGTAGACGTGTGTGAGCGTGTGTGTGTGCATTTGCATGTGTATAGATTTGCATGTGTGCACGTTTGTTTGCACATGTGCATTCGTGCATGTGTATTTGCACGTGTGCGCATTTCACGTTTGCATTTGTGTATTTGCATGAGTGTTTGCATGTGTGTGCACGCATGGCTGTTTGATGCCCTTTGTCTGGTGCCCCAGGTGTGCCCTTTCGGGAAGGACCAAAGCTGTGTATCCATCAGTCAGTCGAGCCCCGTGTGAGGGAGGCGTCACTTCCCCGTTTCACAGATGAGGACGTTGGAAGCTTCTCTCGGGACCCTGCGTAACTGCCTCAGCCGACCACGCTTCACACCAAATGCGGGCAGCAGTCCCCCCCGCTTGAACCGGGCAGCACGAGGCCCCCCTTGTTCATGCGCTCCCCACTGGCCGGAATCTTCCTGTGGCTCTTGCAACAGAACCACCAGCCCCCAGATCCTGGTGCGGCTGCTGCCGGAGGGGGCCAGGCCTGCAGGGGCCACTGTGTGCCCCCGTCCATCCCAACCCGGCAGGACGTCCCCAGACACGGCCACCTCTGCTGAGGGGCCTATGGTCGTGATGAAGTCAGCGGAAAGGCAGCTGCCCTCATGTCCCCAACGCTGGGGAGGGGGTAGGTCCAGGGGTCCCGCGGGCCACCATCTCCCTGGTGGGCAACACTGAGGGGGAACGGCCTCCCATCGAAGCCTCGGGAAGCGTGAACACCGGGCAGACGCCACACCACGCCCCAGTTCTTTGTTTCCGCCAGGATGGCCTCAGGGCACCCAAGCACAGAGAAGGTTCCAGAAGCCCCCCTGGGCATGGCACAAGCCAATACATGAGGTACGATGGCTGGGCTGCATTTGGGGAGTGCATTCTTGTGCTCCTTTCTGAGGTGTCAGGGTGTGGAGTGCATGAACCTCCTGCTCTCCTGGACCCCAGGTCCAGCCCGTGGGGTCTTCCTTCCTGCCCCCGCAAGGCTGCCCCTCTGCCCCTCCCTGAGTGCTGACGCTCCTCTACCCTCTCCTCGGGTCCCACGGTGGTCTTAGACGGGGCCTGGGTTGGTGCGAAGGAACACAGGGTACCCGGGGCTCCCAGGGCCACCGCCTGGTGGCAGAAAACAGGCCTTCAACACAGGAGCCGTCTCCGCTGCTGCGGACACAAACGCTGCCTTTCCATCCACCCGAGGCGGTTCCACGGGAGCCTGTGCCAGGGCCGATGTGCTGAGGGAGCCCCCGTGCCGTTGCCCCCCGTACCCACCTGTGAGCTTGAAGCAGGAATATCTTGTAGACGTTTATGCAAACCGTCGGCAGGCTGTTCACCTGGAGACACAGGGAGCAGGCACACCTCAGGGGTGCACCGTTTGCTTTTTCAACTGGACAAGTGGAAAAAGGGCACATTTGGAGGCTAAGCCGTCGTCTCCTGTGAAATCCAGCAACTCCAGCCCGGCAGCCACGCGCTGCCTGAGTCCTCTGCAGCCTCCTCTCAGCTGCCAGGGCAGGGCTGCCCGGGAGCGCACCCAGGCCAGGGCCCAGGGTGAGTGCAGCCCGGCCGAGTGGCAGCCTCAGGGGCTGCGGTGCCAGGTAAGACAGTGCCCAGCTTCTCCTGCTTACGGAGTGGCCTTGGGCCCACGGGGAGCAGCAAGGGGCCTCTGTGCACACACACGCACAATGTGCACTCATGCACACGCTCACAGAAATGAGCACACGGGGATGCACACACACAAGGCACATGCAGCCACATGTGCATGCACAGGCAAAGGCACACTCACCTCCATAAGGCACACGCACTCGCACAAACAGACACGCACAGGACGCTGCACACATCTGCACAGACCATTCACACACTCATGCACAGAAAGTGTGCAGACATGCAGAGTGCACATGTATGCACTCACAGGGCACACGCACTTGTGCAGTAACACAGCATACCCAGGTGTGCATGTGTGCACACACATACACAAATATGCAGCGTGCACACAATTCACACTTGCGCACTAGTGCACCAACATTCACACTGCAGACACATGCACACCTGGCACACTTGCACAGGCATTTGCACACATGCTCTAACAGCACCTGTGAGCCACGTGTTCTCAGTTTCAAGTGTGAAGCCAGCAGGACCTGGCCGTGGCCACCAGGTGCTCACCTGCAGATCCAGAAACAGGCCGTGACACTTCAGCCGCAGGACTGCAAAGAGTTTGCGACGCATGTTCCTCCCGGGCTGGAAGCCGCGGTTGAAGGCGAGACTCGCTCTGATGGACGTCCGGGCGTAGCTGCAGGGACAAGGGGGCCCTGGGACGTGTGCCCATCGCACACGCAGCCGCCATTTGCTGCTGAAAAGCACGTTACCTGACCGCTTAGCACGGTCAGATAAAGTCTGACAAGGTCTCTGGTTAGTTTCCCCAAAAGTACATCCTGAGCTTGAGAGAGCTTTCCGGAAGACAGAGGCTGGCGAACGCCCGTCAGTCCCAGCGGCGGCCCTGGGTCTGGCACGTAGCCGCCTTCCACGTGAGAACCCAGGAGGCCCCCGTGCAGCGAGCAGCCTCCTTCCCAGGAGCAGGGCAGGTGCCCGGCTACAGGAGCCGCTGCTCCGCCCACACCTGGCTGGCGCTCACCTGGCGTAGTCGCAGAGCACCTCCAGTGTCCTGGTGTCCAGCAGGAGCCCGCACCAGGGGAACAGGCAGTGGGCTGGCAGCTGCAGGAACGCGGAGCCACCTGGGGCCACGGTGCCCGCGGGGAAGTTCACCACCGTCTTCCGCAGGTTGATCTCGCAGCCATACTCGGGGACGCCTGCCGCCAGGGTCCTAAGTGAGGGACCACATGAGCCCCAGAAAGGGGCTGCCCCAGGAGGACCGCCGGAGCCCGCAGTAAATGCCACGTCCGAGAGGCAGCGGGGGAGCCCGGAGACCCTGGGGAGCCCAGCCGGGCCCCGCTGGACACACCCACGCTGCTCCCGGGATGGGCCGTCTGTACGTCCAGCCAGACTTGAGGGGAGGTGTGGCCGGGGGTGCGCTCTAGTGGGGTCCCACACCAGCTCCGTAATGGCAGCGACACCCCATAGCGCGGGGGCCTCACCCTGAAGGGCAGAGCCAAGGGTCCCTGGGGAACACGCAGCCACCCGCACACGGTGCCAGCTCCTGCCCGGGAGGCTCGCCCCTCTCGCCTGTGGACTTGGGACCCTGAGCCGGGCCCTGCCATTGTGCAGGCGCCTCCTGGGAGTGGATCTCTTCATGTACGGTGTCCGTCTGTCTGTCTCTCTTCCACCCACACCCCTGGCCACCCCACCCCCTGGTCAAAGCCCTGGGCAGCAGACTCCACGGGCGGGACACGCCCATCCCCTGCCCCGACGGCAGCCGCTGGCCACACACACCTTCTGAGCCTGGACACGGGCCCGAGGACCTGGGCAATGATTTAACCCGTCAGTGGCCTCCCGTGGCCAGTGTCCCCCACGCTGGGCAGCGCAGCCTCGGGAAGACCCCATGGGCAGGCTTGGGCAGGGGCGCCAGCACACGGGCCGGCCACAGGCTGCCCAATGCAGGAGTAAAGGCCCTGGGAAGGCCACCGCTCCGGCAGTGAGGCCCGTAACCTTCAACGTCTCCCTCCTGCAAAGCCGACACTCGGGTGCCCCGCGGACCCATCCGAGGAGCCAGTGAGCCTGGTTTCAGGCTGAACCACAAAAGCAAACATGAAAGCCAAGTGCCCCCACCCCAGGCCACCCTGGGCCCCGTAAAGCCACCATCTAGGACACGTCAAAGCCTCTCTTTGCTGCCAAGGAAGGAATTTCTGTAAAGAAAATACCAGTGCAGTGCTGGTCGCAGAGGACCATGTGCAGAGCTGCCCTTTCCTGCCGGATGCTCGGCTGGGACACCGCACTGCCCATGGCCTGCGGCCGCCCAGGGAGTGGTCTGGGCTGGCGTCCGGCCCCTGCCCGTTGTCCCACCGCCTCTGCTCACCACCCAATACTGGCAGTCAGGGGGCTCAGGGCTGACCCCGTCCCACCGTGCCTGCAGCCAGGTAACGTCACCCGTGGCACAGAACGTGGGCTCGGACCAAGGTAACTGCTCAAAGCGACATGCATGTGCGAGCAACACCCACGCCACAGGCTGTCACCGTGGGTGCAGAAACAGGTGCCGGACATGGGCTCACCTGAGGACACAGGTGCAGCCTCACCTGAGAAAGGCTTGGGCTTCTGTCAGGTGAGGCGTGACCAGCAGGAAGTCGTCCACCAACCGCAGCAGCAGCCTACAACAAGGAGGAATGGGGAATGTTCTGCCCTTACCGTTTCACACACCACCTGCCTCCCGGGGGCTCAGTGTGGGAAGCGCTAAGTAGCTGAAGTAACATCTGTGCCTTCTCCAAAGGGGTTAAACAAGAATTTCTGCTCCGTGGCAGGCTCCGTCCCGCCGGCCGGGCCTCAGGGGGCTCCGCACAAAGAGCAGGACAGGGTGGGGCTGAGCCCGGGGCCAGGAGCAGTTCAGCGGACACCGACGGCGCGGGAGGGGCCGCGGCAGGCCCAGTACCCGTCGCGCTGGGTCCCAGCGAACAGCTTGTTCTCCATGTCGCCGTAGCAGAGGCTGCAGAGCAGGGTGGAGAGGATGGAGCCCTGCGGGATCCCCCGGCCCTGGACGAAGTACCTGGGGGGGGCGGGGAGTCAGGCAGGGCAGGGGCGGCCCCGTGGGCACGTGCTTGCACCTCATGCACGCGTGTGCACATACACACACATATACACACACGCACACAAACACAGCGGCACTGACCCCCGCCAGCCTGCAAATGCCTGAAACAGTTACCAGCTCCTGCGTCCGTCCTTGCACCCACAGCCCCTTGGGGGAGGCTGCCCCACACCCAGCTCAGACACATCCTTCCCCCCACTCCATCCCGTGCGGTGAACCCACGGCAAGGAGGAGGCCCAAGGACGTCGTTTCCAGATGTGTGGCCCCCTGCAGCAGCTGGGGGCCAAGGGAGGGAGCCGGGGGTCAGGGGGACCAGGGGCTGGGGGCCGAGATGCCCACCAGGGAGCCCCGAGGACCCCGGTGGCTGGCCCCAGAGCGCCACCAACTACGGGAGAAACTATCGCCTTGCTGACGTCCCAATTTTGGGCTTCTGGCCCCAAACCGCAAGCCCATGAATTCCTGTCATTCAAGCCAAAACCGGCCTGTGGGGTCGTCTGTGAGCAGCTCAGCATGGCAGGGCCATGACTGGCTCCCACCCTGTCCCCCGATGGCTGCGGCCGGGAAATGAGGGGCTCCGGCCTCAGCCTGACTCCCAGCAATGCCTGCTGACACCCTACGCTCCAAACAGGCGCTTCTGAACCGAAAGAAGCCTTGGTCTGCGGTTTGCTTCCCTGGAGGAGCTCATCCCGACACACTACAGCTGCACGCCCAGGCTACCCTTTCCCTTGGCTTTATGAGGGTCCTGGGGGCCCCAGAAACCCTCCAATCAAGCATGGATGTGAGACTTGGGGGGGGGCAGGGGGCAGCTCTCAATAAACAGTGAGAGCCAAGTAACTCACAGGCAAATGTACAAGCAGGACGGGCCTGTCACACACACTCGGACAAACCACGGTAACCTCGGACTGAGGCTGCCCCTACTCGGAGCTTTGCACCCACTTATGGACCCAACTCAAGGTCTTTTTAGGGAACACTGCCAGCTGTCACCTCGAGAACATGAGCATCCTAACAATTTTACAGCGTAAGTCGCGTACTAGTGGGCAAGGCGGCAGATTTCCCGCCTTTACTGGAACGTCACACACACAGGGACGAGCAGCAGGTTTCCAGCCCGCCAGCTGGGAAACCGCACGCGGCAGAGCACACCCGGCACGGCCTCCCCCTGGGTTCCCAGAGCCGTGCAAGTAAAACAAATACCAGGCCCTCAGCCAGGCGCTGCTCACACACGAGTGGGCGTGCGCCCGTGCGGAAGTGCACGGTGTGGCCCTGGAACCTGTGCCGTGTGTGCACGCACTATTGCAACACGCGGCTCCAGCACGCGGAGCCTGGCAAGCTGCCGGGAACGGCCCGTCCCCCGCCCCGCAACTGCCTTCAGCGGCCTCGGTCCTCCCCAACCTCCTGCTCTCCTCAGACACGATGGGGGCACTGAGCCGGGCTCCCAGGCTCGCCCCGTCCAGGAAGCACTGAGCACCCCTGCCTGGAGCCTGGCGGCCGTGGGGGCTGCTCCCCGAGGACCTGCAGCCCTGTCCGCCCAGCCTCGGTGTGTGACCCGTGCGCTGCTGGCAAATGTCTCACGGCTGGGAAACATGTCCTGGGGACCACAGCACCAGCCCCGTGAGGCTGCGTGACAGGGGCAGGAACAAACATGGGACAAGGACACTTCTTAAAAAAGCCGCAGCAACCTGAGACCAGAGCTTGGGGTGTCAGCCGTGGAGTGACGGGGTGTCGCGAACTCCAGGCTGCGGGCTCCCCCGGACCGAGCAAGGCCTTGACTGCCGTGACCTGAGCGGATTTCGTTCTACCCAGCAGGACACAGCTCTGCGGCCTCGGGACCTTCTGCCCCTCTGTCCTCATTTCGGGGCCCTGCGGGTCTCCTGGTCTGGCTGGGGGCAGAAGGCCGAGCCCGTGGACCCCAGACTCGGCTGGCGGGGCAGGAGGGAGCCGAGGAAACCCGGGGTGCTGAGGGGAGGGCAGGGGGCTGAGAGAGGCCGGGCCCCGCATGGACAGTCCAGGAGTGGAGCCAGGGACGGGGCCCGGGGGCTGCGTGGCTGCGCACTGACCGGCCACCGAGCTGCAGGACGCTGTTGTATACCAGATGCAGGAAGACGTCGAAGAGGCCGCCGCTCGGCTCGTTCAAGGAGCAGCTCTGGGAAAGGACGGCAGGTCAGGGCAGGGGGCAGGGCTGTGGGCGTGGGGGGCAGGAAATCTGCCCCCTGCATGCCGTGCAGCCCTGGAAGCCACCGTGTCCCTTTCAGGGTCAGTTCTGGCTTTGAGAAAATGAGGGGCTGGGACCCGGGCTGTCAGCAGCCACCCTCGGACGGACCCCGCCCAGCGCTCACCAACTCCGGGCCCCTCTGCTCTCGGGCCCTGGCCTGCTGCACCCCACGGTGTCCCTGGGGCCCTGGGCCAGTGGTTTCAAGGGCACCACCTGCCCCAACACCCAGGGGAGCCCAGAGGATGTGAGCCTGGAGCTTGCCCTGCGTCCCTGCAGACTGGGCACCCGGCACACCAGTAAACCATAAACCGTGGCGCTGCGGGCGCCTCGGGGAGGGACGGAGGGATTCACTCAGGGCGCTCTACAGCACATGCCCTGCCCACTCCCGGCTCCCACCCGGCAGCGCCCGGGCACCTGCTCAACCACGACGGCGTCCCGCAGCGCAGCGGCCGCCTGCAGGTGCTCCACGAACTGCTTCATGTATGGCAGCAGGTCCCGGAGCGTGGACACCTGTGGGCAGAGCGGGAGACCGAGGACGCTGCGTGGGTGCCACCCTCCCCGCCGCACATCCAGCAGCTGGGTTGGCTCATGTGGGAGCGTCACAGGACGGACGGAAGCCCCCGGAGCTTCTGCCTGGGGGTGGGAGACACAAGGCACTCGGGAACAGATGATGCACTGAGAACACGCCGGACTGGACGCCCAGCCTGGGCCGGGTACCACTGTCAGCGCCCACCTGGGACAAGCGCAGGAGCTGCGGCTGAAGGCACCGAGGGCACTGCGCAGGCGGGCAGCAGGGAGAGCCAGAGGGGCGCCCCAGGCTCACCTCGACTTCCTCCCCGGCACTGTGGGGTCACGCTGGGGGTAAATGGCACCCAAGCAGAAGGCAGCGGGAGCTCGGGGCTCTGAAGCAGCTGGCGTGGGGGGCCGGTGCTGGGGACCCCACGGAGAAGCAGGCCCCAGCCTCTGCGTGTGGCTCAGCAGCCGTGGGGCTGAGAGGCTACGCGAGATCAAGCCCCTCCGAGGAGGGAGCACTGGACAGCACTCCTGGCTCCCCGGTGAGAGCGCAGAGGGCCCCGGCCGCAGCAGGGGGCACAAGTGGATGGGCCCAGCCCCCCCAGACCAAAACCAGCCTCCGGCGGTGGGGGAAGGCCTCCATCTGTACCCCACGTGCCGGGGGGAAATCCCTAATTCTCTTGGGAGGGAAATAACACTATGCCAAATCTGTACAGACTTTTTAATTTACAAGTCTGGCATCTAATGAAAAGTAACAAGGCAAGCCAAATAAAAATGACCGGGTCCCAAGTGACAAAATGCAGCAGCAGAAACGCTAAAACAGACACATCAGACGAGGCCCACAGGATCCAGGTGTCGCGCCATCAGGGACTCAAAGATAAATATAAACAACACACCCAGTAAAACAGGAGAAGGCGGGAAACTTCACCAGGAACCTGGACCCGATGCAGAAACTCACTCGGAGCTTCTGGAACGGAAGAGAATACTGAGATTAGGGCCTATGGTAGGCTGATCACAGCCCAGAGGAAAACCACGTTCTTCCTCTTAATCCATTCCTGCGGGTGTGAACCAGCGTGAACAGGCCTCCTGAAGCTGACAACGTCCTGAACCGGGGACGTTGGAGAGAGAACCGCGGGGAGGAGCGGAAGCCAGAAATCCACGGAAACCCGGGAGGGGCCGGCACCGGGGGGTGCTGAGCCCAGAAGAAGCCAGCCTTCCAGACCCCAAAACCGCGAGCCAATAAATTCCCGTGGCCAAGCCAACAGATGACTGATGTAGGATGTTTGTTTCAGCAGCCAAATGGTTCTTTGAATAAAACTGAAATGCTCCAGCAATACTAACTAATCAAGAAAAAGAGAAATCATCAATGTGAAGATTGGAAGACGAGCAGGCTACAGATCCTAAAGAAGCTACAGAGAGGAAGAGGAAGTTTGAATGACTTCATGTCAATATATTTTGCCAATGAGATTGAATGGATATGTTCACTGAAACACAGATTACCAAGCTGGCCCCAGAGGAAACAGGAAACTCTGAACTGGCTTACATCTATTAAAGAAATGCAATTCTTAATTCGAAACCCTTTCTCCAACAAACAATCTAAAGAAACGCACAAAACCACCTCTTTCCTGGCGAATTAAGAAAGGGATAACATCCCACTTACACAAACTCTTCCTGAGAATACAAGAAGAGGGACACTCCCAGTTCATCTTCTAAGGCCAACAGGACTTTAGCCTTAGTACCCAAACCTGACAAGGGTGTCACAGCAGGGATGTTACAGACATCTCTCTCTTACAAACACAGATGCCCAAACACTGAAACACCCGGCCAGCCGCTCCGCCACCCAGGGAAGAACACACCATAACCGCAAGTGGGGTTTATGCCAGCAACCAAAGGGCAGTTGACTATGGAAAAGTCGGTGTAGCTCATATTAACAGAATGAAATGAGGTAAAAAGATTCCACCTCAAAAGATGCAGAGAAACCATTAGAGAAAATTCAGTATTTCATAACAAAATTTCTCAGTAAACTAAAAATCAGAGGAAGCTTCCATCATTAGATAAAGGCACCAGGAAATTTTCAGCTTGTGTAAACCTGAATGGTGAAACAGTAATCCCCCCAAAATTGGGAACACAAAAGGAGAAAGTAAACTATTATTCTCTACAGATGACACAATTGTGTAGGTAAAAATCCCCCCCTTTCAAACTATTGTGATTAGGTGACTGCAGCGTGGTCTCAGGTACAATGTCAACGGATAAAAATAACTTTGTTTCTATTTACCAGCAACAACAATTAGAAAACTAAACTTTTTAAAAGACCATTTATGATGCATAGAAACCATTAGCTCCTAGGAATAAATCTAAAACCTGATGTGGGGCCCCAACAGCGGCAGCCCGAAGCTCGCCGAGGGGAGCGAGGCAGCCAGAGTAGACTCAGGGCTCACCCGGAAAGGCTGGATTTTCTCATGAGACAATTCCCCCGGAGACGGGGAGAGCTGGCGCCCTCCGTGCAGGACCCGGCTCCCAGCTCCCGGGGAAACGCCCAGGACCCGGCCTGGGGACTGAGGAGGACGCAGCGAGGACGGCGAGAAGGCCGGAAAGACCCAGAACTGGCCTGGATAACTAGGGATTCGAGGGAAGCGGACAGAGCCTGGAAAGAGGCCCGCACCCACACTCCCCTCAGCCACCACCAAAGTGCCGCTGCAATGCAGGAGAAGACGCGGCCTTTTCAATAAAAGGAGTGGGGCCGACTGGCTATCCACGCGAGAGAAAATGATCTTAACGTCTCTCTCACACCACGTACACAAATCCATTTAAACGGACTCCAGACATGCAGGCAAGAGCTGAAACAACTGGCTAAGAGAGAACGCAGAAGAGGGCCACGACCTTGGGCAGACCGAGAGCCCTTACCAGACACACACGGCTTTAGCCTTTGGTTTATCCAAAGACTTCACCACAGAAAGGCAAGACAGACTGAGAAGACATTTATAAAGCATCCATCTGACAAAGCATCTGTAGCCAGAACATATAAAGAGCTCCCACAAATCAATAACAAAAACAGGCCCCATCGCAGAGTAGGAGAAGATGTAGCAAGTGCTTTACGAATGTGACACCCAAGTGGCCAATACGTGACAGGCTCCACGTCTGCGAGCTGAGGTTACACAGATCGCGCTGCACACCCAGCAGGACAGACGGAATGGGGGGCACTGGCAGGCAGTGCCGGGACCGGTGAGGGCGTGGACAACGGGCCTCGTGCGCAGGGCGGGTGGAAATCCAGGAAACACTGTGGCGAGATCTGCAAGGGCTAAACCAGGCACACCCGTGGCACTTCCACCCAGAGACGGCACAGGTGAGCGTCTGCCGCGAGCGGATGGCAAGGACGCTCAACACAGCCCACCCCAGAGACAGCACAGGGACCCGCTATGGGGGCCCGGACAACGGGGTGCTGCCTTGATGAGGCTGTGGGGGCCCTGACATTGGGGTGCTGCCCAATGAGACTGCGTGCTCAGACAATGGGGTGCTGCCTCGATGAGACCGTGGGGTGGTCTGAACTTGGGGTGCCGCCCTCACTGAGGCCAAGGTGCTCCCACACACAGTGACCAGACGAGTCTGTGATGTGACACCGAGCCAGGGAGCGCAGCCCCGTGATAGCCCGGTGACCTCGGGCCTGGGTGCTGGAAACAGGTGGGCAGACCACAATCACTGAGAATGACAGCGACCTTTTGAGGGTGAGTCTGGGAAAGGCAAGCGGGGCCTTGAGGTCCGAGAATTTTCTATATCTCCACATGGGTGGCACTGCCCAGGTGTCTGCCTGGCGCATTTACAACAGGATCGTAAAGAAATGCAAATACATGGGCGTTAGGATTTGCAAACAGGTAAGCTTTGCCTCCGTAAACCAATAAAGGAGAAGGAGCTGTGGGACTTTTCTGAAGGGCCCCTCCTGAGACCCCAGGCTCTGGGAGTTTCTTTCCGGTGCTCCCCTTTCATCCCCACCCCCCGACACTGCTCTGAGGTCAGGAGGGGCCAGCGCCCGACAAGCTACGTGTGAAGTGCTGTGGTGCGTGGGCAGGCCCAGCGGGGGGGAGCGAGCTGGCCCTGTGCGGCCCCTTCCCCACGGGCCCTGGGCTCCCGGCCACTCGGGGAGGGGGTGGTCCGGGCTCCCTCGGCTGGCGCAGCACCCCGCCCACGGCACCTGGCCCCCTCAGCCGCCCTGCCCAGCGGTATCGGGATAAACCACCCGGGTCCCGTGCAGCCGTGGGTTGGACGTGAGGCTCCCGCGACAGGCACCGTGGAGAAGCCACCTCAACACGGCACAGCTCGGCCGACACTGGTGCCCCCTCCTCTCCGCTCCCCCGGCTTTCCCCCAGCCCGGTTTTGCAGACTCCAAGGACCCTGCAGCTTAAGGCGACAGCAGGTTCAGGTGACTTGAGAGGACCGAGATGCGTGAACGGGCTAAGGAACCCGGATGAGGGCAAAGGCGCACAGGGGAGCACACACGAGCTGGGCTGCAGAGGAAGCTCCTTCACCCCCCACGGACACACCCCAGGCCACAGCCCCCACACCCCACCCGGCTCACGTGTCTCCTGAAGGCCCTCCGGACGTCCCCGCGGGGCCCCCTCTGCACCACGGCGAAGCGCCGCACGCAGTACACGTTCTCTCGGGGCCTGACGACCCTGGCGACGACCTCCACGAGCTTGCTGAGGGGGATGGTGTCGTACGCCCCCGTCACGTCCACCTGCGCAGCGTGGGGGAGACCCCTGAGCGGGAGCCTTGGCCGGGACACCCCCACCCTGTCCCCTCCGAGCCCTGGCCTGAGGAGCCCCGAACCCTACAGATGAACTGGGTACAGGAGGACTGGGGGGACCCTGAGACCCCACAGCCCTGCCCATCCACACATGCTGCCCAGCCGTGGGGTCTCACTGAGCAGCCCCCCAAACAGACTGAGGCCCTGAGGGTGAGGCAGGCCTGAAACCCCTCGGAGCACCCCAAACGGGATGGCCTGCACCCCCTCACTGGGTCACCCGGCCCTGGGAGCCAAGCTGGGAAGGGGTCCCTTCCCTGCAGTGGGAAGCCCCGGGCCCCAGGCAGGGGCAGCTCAGACCCCTCCCCAAACACAGGGCCACATGGAGTCTGGGGGTGTCAGGGAGCAAGCTTGAGCTCTGCTGTCACCCCAATGGCCATGCAGCCACCCCAGATTGGGCAGAGACCCTCAGTGTCCCAGGGGCCCCAAGTAACCACCCAAATGAAGGGGACGGGGCAGGAGGGGATGGTGAGAGGCAGGAGGGGACAGTGAGAGGCAGGAGGGGACAGTGAGGGGCAG
>PVKY010009611.1:0-13165 GCA_004027775.1 Bradypus variegatus
GGCTGGGTCTGTGTCTCTGGGGATTTCTCTGCTTCGGTGCCTGCCTAGTTCCAGACCTCACTGAAAGAGGCCTGTACCCCACTCAGCCCTCTGCTCTTGTCTTAGCCCTAACTTCCCACCCTTCTCCCCTCCTGCTCTGGGTACACCGCCGCTCCCTGAGGCCAGTCTCTCTGTGGGCTCAGAGCAACCGGCAGCCAGCATCGAACCCCACTGCTAGACCACCCTCTCCGCAGGCCCAGCCCGGACCCTGGCCCAAGGTAGGTGCTAATAAAGGTTACTGAAGGAAGGAGGGAGAGAGGAAGATGGAAAGAAGGAAGGATGTAGCTGGTTTCAGAATTGCCTCTTACCTCTGTCTCCTTTCTCTCCAGAACCAGGAGGCCCTGGCTCCCCACGAGGTCCTAGGGGACCTTCTCTCCCTCTCTGGCCCATGGGTCCCTCCATGCCAGGCTCTCCTAAGGACAGGAAGGGCCAGCTCTGGGGTTATGATCCCGTGTCCCAGCCAGGCCCCCACAGGCAGCATCTCACTGGGGCCTCTTAGCTGCCCTCCCTGCATATACCCTTGCCCCCCAGAAGCCAGAGTGATCCCTTTAAATTGCAAGTGGATTGTGCCCCACCTCTGCTCCGGTCCAGGAAAGGGCTTCTCAACTCCCTCAGAGTTAAAGCCCGTGTCCCTACAATGGCCTCCCCGGCCCTGCAGGATCTGCCTCCCCCACTGCCGGCCTCTGGGCTCTCGGCCTCCCTCCTCTGCCCCAGCCCGGAGGACCTCTCACTGCTCCTCGGCCAGGCCTGGCACACTGTACCCCAGGAGACTCTTCCTGGGCTACTCCCTCTGCATGGAGTGCTCCCCTCAGATGGCCGCCAGCCTCGCTCCCTCACTGCCTGCACATCTTGGCTCAGTGGGGCCTTCCCTGACTCCCTGTTTAAAGGTAAATGCCCCTCAGCCCTCCTGACTCCCCTGCCAGGCTCTGACTTCCTCATATCAGCAATCACCCCTAACGCATTGTAGACCTCACTTCTTTATCATGTTTACTCTTTCTCCCCCACTGAAATGTAAGAGCCATGACAACAGGGGTTTTTCTGCTTTGTTCACTGATACCTCCCCAACACCTAAAATAGTACCTGGCCCCCAGCAGGCACTTAATACGTGTTTACTGAATGAATGAATGAATGAATGAATGAATAAATGGGTGGATGGATCAATGGATGGATGGAAAAGGTGGTTCTTACCCACGCTGCCTTTTTGCCCCTTTGGTCCTTCTGGACCTGGATGGCCTAAGAGACCAGGGATACCTGCGGATACACAAGAACACCTCAGTCCCCATTTTCCCCCCGGGGGCAGCTGCGGGGGTTGCAGAAGCCCACGATCCCAGGAGCACCATTTCTTAGAGTGAGTCAGGGAGGCCACCAGAGGTTACATACCTGGAGTCCCAGGCAGCCCCCGATCTCCTGTGGAAGCAGAAATAAAAGAGAGAAGTCAGCCAGAGGACTCGGGCCCAATTCCCTAAAGGAGCTGCCAGAGGAATTCAAGCAAAGTTGCCAAATTCAGCAAGTAAAAATACAGAGTGCTCAAATTTGAATTTCAGACAAACAGTGAATACATTTCTAGTATAAGTATGTCCCGTACAAAATTTGGGATATACTTATACTGAAAAATTATTTGTTGTTTATCTGGGTGTCCTTATTTAACTGGCTGTCCTATATTCTGTCTGGCAATCCCAGGCTCAGGGGCTGCAGAGCCATCATGGTCATGAGGGGTCTGGCCTCCAAGCTGGGGTGCTGGGACAGGAGCCCAGGGGTGTCTGTGAGGTGGGAGGGAGGAGGATGGGTCGTGAAGAGAAGTAGGGGACCATTATAGGAACCCCCATTCCTGCACTGGGGTATCCTGGGAAGGGGGGTAGTGGAGCCTCAGAGAGGGGAAACCTTTCCATGTAGAGTAGCGTTTCTCAGTGTGGACCATGAACCCCAGAACCTGGGGTGGTTGAGAATGCAGACTCCTGGACCCACCCTTACCTGCTGAATCAGGGGATCCGAGAGTGGGATCTAGAATCTTCTGGCAATTTCTATGCACATTCAGGTTTGCAAACCTTGATCAGTGAGATCAAGGAGAACTGCTCTATGGCCAGCTGAGGGATTGGAAACCTCCTTCCTTCCCCCGTGCCAGTCCTACCCATGGTTAAATCACTTCCAGTTTCCTCCAGCACACAGGCCTGTGGGGAGTCTTTTCCTGTGAATATGGCCTCCCTAAAGTCCCCTAAAGGCAGGCAGCATTGTGCCTACTGGATTCGCAGTTCCTCATTGCTGGGTTGCTCCCGCAACCCCCTCGGCTGTGACTTTTGAGAGCAGTCTGAGCACTAGCATGGTGGTTCCAGCCTGGTCCATCAGAATTAACCCGGCAAGTACAACCCCAGAGAGTCTGATTCAGGGGTCTGGGACAGACCCCAGGAATCCACGCTGTTAGACATCTCCCTGGGGGGTTGTGGTATAGCAGCTCCCCAGAATGCCCTTCAGAGCCTGGGGAGATGAGGGTCTTGGCAGAAGCCACCTCAGGGTCACTGTCTGGGTGGGGGTCCCTTGAGCTCTGGGAAGGGGCCGGGGCCAGGGCTGTGCCAGAGCTGGGGAGTCCTGCTGTGGTGAAGCCCCTCCTCCAGCAAAAGCACAAGGGACTACGGACAGCTGTGCTCCCCATGAGTCCCTCCACAGAGAGATGTCAGGAACAATGTGACGTGGAACTTCCTATCTGTTCTGTAAACCATCAACCCACACAACTATTTAAGGTAAAATTCTCCATGTTATGTTTACCTTTAGGGCCAGGACCTCCCATGTCACCTGAAATCAGAAAGTATGAAAACTGTGAGATAAGACCCCAAGGACCTCCTCTCCCTAGCATTTTAAAACCATTTAACAACATGTAAAGCCACATTCACAGTGAGGAGAAGTGCAGTGTGGCTCTCTCCGTCCCCTTCAGTATATCTCTTGGGCTTGCCTTAGATGATGTGAAAATTCTTTACCATTCTGAGGTGCTCTGACGTAAAGCTAATTCCCAACTGTCCCAACAGTTACCCTAAGACCACCTGGTTCCTCATTCTTCACTTTGAACAAAAGAAAAAACACGTTTTCCAATCCACCCAGAAAATTGGGCTCCAGTTTTGGGAAATGAGAGCAGTGAAGGGCTCAAGCCACCACAATACCTTTAGGGCCAGGACTTCCCAGTAGATTTCCTGCAAGAGAAAGTAAATCCTGAGTTAGTGTCACATCTTCTATGTCCCTCACGCACAGTGTGGTATACTGGGAAGAACCAAGTCAACAACTAGGAAGCAGATTCCAACTCCTTCTAGTTGTGCGATTTTGGTCAACTTGCCTTTCCAGATTTCAGCTTTCCTAACAGGAAAATGGGGTCACAGTACTGGTCCCCCCTGCCTCTTGGGCTGCTGAGAGCATGAAAGGAGGCGAGAGGCTTGCAAGCACCCTGAATGGGGCACCGCGCTTCACGGATGCCCAGGCCCTGGTGATCTGGGGGGAGCGTGCTCACCGCTTTTTTGTTCCATCATCAGCTTGTCCCTCACAAATATCCAAAGCGCCTCCTGACTGTAGCCATCCAGCCCGTTCATGCCCAGGCCTGCTCCTGCCCCGGGCGCGATGCCCTGCAGAAGTTCCTTGTTGCTCTGCTCCAGCTTCTCCTCGAAACTGATCATGCTGGTCTTGAATCTCTCCAGTGCATCCACGCGTGCCTTCAGCTTCCTCACCTCCTCCGCTGGATAAAAGACAAAAGGGTCTGGGTCCAGCACCTTTTAAAACACTCGTTTTTCCTGGGGAGACTGAATCTGGGTTTGTCGTGGCTGCTTTTTGTGGTGGGGACAAGCTGGTACAGCAACCAGCAGCGTTTGTTACTTGAAACCACGACAGAGTCTTAAACACAGCCTGGCCTTGGGGGAAAAACAGACAAGGCTGGACTGGGACTCAGTCTTCCCATCTGAGAGGGGCAGCAAAGTCACCCCATCTCACCCTGACATGTGGTGTGAGAGCCAACAGAGCAAGGGATTTGGGTGCTCTGAAAAGGTTAAACAGAAAAAGGCTAGGAAAAGCATGACATTATTTAGGGCAACCAAACGCTGAGAGCACATTGCTATGGGGGAGAGAGCCTGGGGTGGGGAATCAGGAGATAGATTTGAATCCCGACTCAGCCACTATTTGTGACCTTGGCCAGGTGTCTCCCAGGGCCTCAGTTTCCCCATCTGCACTAACAAGCAGTTGGCACCGTGCACCCAGACACTTGGGCCCATTCCCGGACTCCACCCCCGCAGGGGCCACCTGTCACCCCCGCCACGTACCCAGAGCAATGAGGCCAAAGAGGAGCCCCAGGAGCAGCAGCCAGGTGAGCAGGAGGCCCAGCAGCCACTTCCACCAGCTGCAGCAGTGGCCGCAGGGACACCAGGCAGGCCCGGCCCCCCATGGTCCCCCGCTGCCCCCGTGGTTGTAGCCATGGATTTCTGTGGAAGGTAGGGGAAGGGTTACGCCAATCCTAGAGACTCCTGCTGTCTCCTCTACACATTCTCTGGCTTTTGGTGATTCCCTGTGGCCCTGAGTGAATGTGTGGGGGCTTTGATGTGTCTGAGCAGCCCCGTGAAGAATGAGGCTGACTCCCAGCGTGATCACGGGGCTGGTCAAGAGCAGAGGTCTGACAATTCTGGGCTCAAGCTGTGTGACTCTGAGAAAAGTCATTAACCTCTCTGTTTCCTTTGTTACTAGATGAGGTTAAAAAGAGTACCTACTTCATAGATGGGAATATAACTAGCAGAGGATGTAGCATATGGTCTATGATCTGTCGTAACCTCCTGCATGTATTAGACCCAAACCTAGAGTGTTCCCATCTCCATGTTTCTGGTCACAAATTATACCCAGCATCTAAACAGTGCCAAATAATTATTAATTTTTAATGAAAACGGCAATTAGTTCTCTAAAATGGGCTGCAACTTTGGAGGATTGTATGTTGTGTGAATATATCTCAATAAAATTGCATTAAAAAAAGAAATAAAATAAAATAAAACGGGCTGTAAGCCTTGTCCTACCCCCATCCCGAGGCTGTGGGAGAAGGGCTGGTGCTAAGCCTATGGAAGGTATAAAGGGCTACAGATGGGCCTGGGCTGAGCGTCGTCTTGTTGGGAGGTCCTATAAAGACCCAACAGTCACTCTGCTATGTTGCTTCTGCCAAGTTGGGAGACCCCATACCTAAGAGCAGGCAGTGGGTGCCCAGCAGGGGTGGCAGACCTGGGAGGTGCCATCCCCCAGGCTCAGTTCCTTCTGCCGCCGGCTGCAGAAGCTCTGGAGAGCTAGGTGGCTCGTTTGTGCACTGGTTCCAGGCCAGGGGGCTGCCGTCTGTCCCCTCAACCCTAAGCAGCCCCGTCAGCTCCTGTCCCAGCAGGCCCCGCCATTCTCACCCACCTGTGGAGCTGGCCTTGCCCTTGGTGGACACAGTCTTCAGGCCTCCTGAAAGGACAAACATGGAGGTCACCTGAGCTTTAAACTGGAGGAGACCCCAAGACCGCCCTGCGTTGATTTTGGGTAGGACTTGAGGTAAATCTGCCCCTGGGCACCTTGCAGCCTGGCAAGTACAGGTGCGTCCCTGCAGTCGTCACTGACCTGGTGTTTGCTATAATTACACCCATGAAGACAGGGTTGGGCAAACGCGTCATGGTGGGGAAAGGCCAAGTGTTTTAACCCTCTTGAGATCTTATGCCCTTAAAGCCCAAACATTTCCGGAGCTCTATGTTAGGGGTGGCATTTGCATTCAAACAATAAGCAAGCCTGTGGGAAGGGTCTGATTTCCTGGTTAAGGCACTTAGAAGACAGTTGCGCCGCCTGGGAAGGAGGGCCGCGAACGGCAAGCCTGGGCTTGGTGGCGTGTGTTCCTGAGTCTCCCATTCTATTTGAAAATTAAGTGTTTGTGGACAAGTGTAGCATTTTCTGAGAGCATTTTAATGGAAAATTGTTCTTCATCAGATTCTGAAAAGGGTCTTTTGATTCGACAGCCCCACCTCCACCCCTAAAAGGTAAAGAACCGCTAGCTACCCTGGAAGATTTCTCTTAGAGTCCAGCTCCAATCTGCCCTGTCAGGATTGTAACTGATTTAATTTACATTTATTTTTAAATGTGGTAAGGCCTAGCTTTTCCCTTCATTTACTGTCCTCCCTATAACTGGTGATTTAGAGAGGACCTACAGGACTCAGAGGATGTGAGAAAATGCAATTATCCAAGAAAAATCCAGATATTTGGAAAGGAAAAAGAAATAAAGCTAGCAAGCACTTTTCGAAGCATTTTCTACTAGTTCTGAAAAATATGGGCTGGTGAGTGAAGTGAGAAAAAAATCCCGCTTGGGACTTTAAAAGGGCCAGAGGAAGGCTTGTTTCCTTCAGTCACGTGCATGCCAATCACCTGGGGAGCTACCCTGCTTGGCTGGCGACCTGCGGGCAGGGGGTAAATGTCAGAAGGTGGGACGCCTTCCCACCTGCAGATTTACAGGATCTTCATCCAACGAGCAAAAGCCCCCTTGCCAGATTGAGTGGGGCTGGGAGGGACCACACCGAGAGGAGCGAGGTCTCAGAGGACAAATAAATGAAGGGGGGATTGGCTGAAGTCGAGGTGGACCATTGCCAGATGTGTTCTTACCGTTAGCTTCAGATTTGTCAGCAGTGTAGGTGTCAGCACTATAGGCAGCCTGCTTTTCTTTTTTTAGGGTGTCCTCTGAAAAAGACGCTGTGCACAGAATCCATGATAACCTGGTATATTCTGCCCACTTGGCCCCTGCTTCCTCTCCTCTCCTGCTTTGGGAGGTCCAGGGAAGCCTGGTAATAAGAGAGCAGCTTTCCTGGGGCTTGGCCCTCCCACCTGTGCTTGTGGTTAGGGACCCGCTGTTGCCCAAAGGCCCCTTGGGGAGGAGGTGGCCTGAACCTGCCCTGCTCATCTGCGTTCCAGGCAGGTGCTGGGATACTCTACTCGGGCAGGCATTTTTCATCTGAGTGGGATGACTGTGGTTTCATTATTAAAACGTCTCAAACCACCGTGCTGGGACATTCGGTCTCCTACACCATCTGCCTTTCTCCTGAAACCCGAGGCTCGTGGGCTTGCACATACTTGCAGCGATGCTGGCCGGGGAGGCGGTGAAGACCTTCCCGCTGTCCTTGTTCATGATCAGCAGCTCCATCTCCTTCTTGGCAGGCATGCTGTCTTTCTCCAGGATCAGGAACTTACAGTCCTTGTGCAAAATGTCATCATTCTGGACACTTGTGGTGCAAGCTGGAGAGGAAAGAAGTGGGTGAAGAGGAAAGGAGAGGTGCCAGGGCATGGGCAGCCGAGAAAGAGAGGAGAGAAGGAAGGAATGAACACAAGA
Source organism: Bradypus variegatus (assembly GCA_004027775.1). NCBI lineage: Eukaryota > Metazoa > Chordata > Mammalia > Pilosa > Bradypodidae > Bradypus > Bradypus variegatus. The sequence continues at coordinate 7,385 of PVKY010009611.1, forward strand.
GGAAGGAGAGGAGGGGAAAGAGAGATTAGCAGGTATGTGCATCTCCTGCTCTCATGGGCAGTGGTTACTACGAAGCTTCCCAGGAACCAGACCCGTGACCCGTGCTTGGCAGGGCCTGGCCACCAGGCGGTGGGGTGAATGTCAGAAGCCCTGGGCAGCTGGTCTACAGGATGCCTCCCCACCTGCCGATTTGCAAGATTTTTATCAAATGGGCAAAAGCTCCCCCTTGTCAGGCAGGCCCTTCTTTAATTAACTTGGTGGGTTCATTTTTATCCTTCAGGTCTCAAATGTTACCTCCTTGGGGAGGCTTTTGCTGACTGCCCCTCCCCCAGCTAAAGTACCCCCCCCATATATACACACACTCCTGTCTCTATCACATCACCTTATTTCTTCCCTTAAAGCATTTGTCATTTTCTGTAATTATCTTGCATTCTTGTCTACTTGTTTATTATCTGTCTCCACTGGAATTGTTGACAGGGATCTGGCCTGTCTTGCTCATCCCTCTACTCCAAGAACTTAAAACGGTGTTTGTCCAACATAAAGCAGGTGCTCAGTAAATGTTTTTTGAATGAAAGAATGAATGGTTGAGTGGGAGGAAACACACCAGCATCAGGGCAGTCAAGGAAATAGTCTACTATGTGGTGTCAGAAAGATGCTACAGAAAGTAGGGAGGGTGCTGGCAGCGTCTGGGGGGCTGCCTGGCTCTTGTGATGGGTTTATGCAGCAGAAGGCCAGGGGCTGCCAGACAAGGGCGGCAGTGGCCCGAGTGTTGTCCCTGGTCCTAGGCAGGTGTTGGTGGGTGGAGCTTCCTGCCTCCTTGGGCAAGGCAGATGTTCATCTTGGCTCACTCATGGCAACATCTGAGAGACCCTTGGGGTCAGTCGCATTTGTGGACTTCAAACTACCAATAGGGTTATATCCCCTCCTCCAGTTTGCCATGTGTCCACCCTGGAGCAGTGCCCCCAGTGTGCCAGCCTGAACCCCAGGAGGTGGGAGCCGCACTCACCGGCAGAGGTGGACATGCCAGTGCTCACAACAGCAGGGCTCTGGGCTGTGTTTTTCTTCCCACTATACGCTGCAAGAGAGAACCACGGAGTGAGGTCAGCCAACCCTGGACAAGTGGCCCCACATAGCATAGAAGCAGCTGGATCTGCCCTGGCAAAGAGGCAGCCTCCCCAGGGGAGAACTTGATGAAATCAGCACTCTCCAGCCATGGGGGCCACAATGAGGGTTCAGATGGAGCCTTCTTTGGTACAATCCTCCTCATCCTTCTAGGCCCACCCCAAAGGCACCTCCTCCATGAAGTCCTCCTAGACCATCAAGCATCTCCTTCCCTACTGAACTCCTACAGCCCTTAAGAAGCTGCTCTGCACAATGCATCACTTAATTTATGTTATCCTTTATGTCCCCCGAATCATTTCACATACGTTAGACTTTCTACCCCAACTAAACAATAAACAAGTTGAGGGCAAACACTAAGCCTCGTGTCTCTTCTGCACCAACCCCCACCCCCAACCCCCAAAGACATGTTTTCATAGGGGCAGCAACCTCAGGCTTGTGCCATAAAATCAACCATATGATTGATTTTCTACAGTAGTGGGCAGTGACAGTGGGTTTAACTTAGGTCTGACCCAGCAAGGTTGACATCTCTAGATCAGGGTGGGAGGCAGCTGTTTCTTTGGAGGGAAAGGTCAATTGATTTTTAGGGTCATGTTGGTCCCTGTAATTCAGATACTGAAAAAGAATATTGTAAATTATAGCTGCAAAGAGTTGTTACTCTCCATCCCCTAAGCTCCAGTCCTGGGTTACTGACCTGTGGCAGTAGTAGTCATGCCATGGGACAAGGCAGGTGAACTGGGGGCCAGGTTGTTCTGCACACCAAACACTGTGAAAGGAATTGAGGATGGCTGAGTACAGGTTGCAGTGCAAAGGGGAGGCCCCTTAACCACTTTCAGGATAAAGACTTTTGCATGCGATAGAGGTTCCCAGACTTTCTTGGTTCTCGGAACACTTAGCATCTCAGTAAGTTTTTTATGGGCTCACACCTGCCCATCCCCAGTTCCATCCTGCAGTTCCATTTATTGAGTATTTACAACCACACAACTTAATAGCAATAGTTTGCAAAGACTTGCTGTATCCCTTGAACATTTAAACTATCCCAGGGGGTCCCTGTTCACAGCAGCAACCTGGGGGCCTTGGGGCACAGTGTGGGGACGGTGGGCACATGATGCAGGCACAGCGGGGACTGGAGAGGCATTGGCTTGGCAGACACCCAATTTTCCCTTCAATTCCTCTTTCTCTTGACTTAAAAACATGAAATGCCTCTCACCCCCATTATGATTTGGAGGAGTGGTTGTTTATTAATTTTTGTTTTGTTAATTTGCAGAAGCTCATCCCTCCCTAGTCAACCGCTTCCATTATTCCATCCTATCGAGTGTGGGGGGAAAAGGATCATGGATCCAATAGCAGACCCCTTGAGATTTGACTCAGCCGGGACTTCACAAAACAAAAGCTACAAAGATATTTAAAAAAAAGAAGTAAAACATGACTTCTGGGACTCCAGTCAGTTGAAATCTTGAAAATTAGAATACTAAATTTGCACCAGCAAATATGCCAGCCAAGTAAATAAGGAAGGCCCAGATCGTTATATTTATTAGCCATGATATCATAGGGAGAAGGCAGATTCCTTTAAAAAGTATGGTAACTCTTTATAACTTACACATTAAAAAGATGGTAACCTAAAAAAATAAGCTGGCACCTTACTTGCACAAAGGCTGTCACAATGCATGTGGAAATATAGTGAATAAATATTTCTGTAAAATGGTTATATGTTTGCTTTGGAAGCTATGCAGTAACTTTATTGGAGCCCTCAATGAACTACTGTATTTATAACTGTTTATCTCAGTTCAAAAGACTTAAAATAAAATCCTTCTAAATTAGCAATGATTTTCACCTGAAAATATCTTAAGCTATTACTCACTTAAACATTTTACTTCGATTTCTCCAAAACTCATGGACAATGAAGGGGCCGGCGTAGAACAAGCACTCCGGCCTCTGTCCTCCCCCCAGCCCCTCCTGAGAACTGTCCCCTGAAGCCCGCATGCTCTGTGGCCGAGGGCAGGCCCGTGCCTTCTGCCCGCCCCGTGGCTACTGCTTCTGCATCGCAGTGTCCAGGGAGGAAAGTCATTTTCTCTGGAGCAGAAAGGACGTCTTCTGGGAAACCATTCTATCTCCTTCCCAGGAGGGAGTGTCCTTATTTCCAAGCAGACAGCCGGGAAGGTGGTGAGCACTGACCTGAGGAGCAGGTGCTGAGGCCAGGAAGCAGGGTGGGAGAGCAGGAGGCCACGTTATTCGGGACGCCAAAGACTGCGGGGAAGAAGGCCGGTGAGAGGGCCGTCCCGCCCCGCAGGGCAAGGACGCAGACACCAAAGAAGAACCGGAAGGAGTGCCAGGATGGAGCTTTCATGCTTCGTTAAATTTTTGTTTTTACAAAAAACTTAGGCTCTTGCCTTGTAGCAGAGAACCAAAGCACTGGTCTCTGGTGTGCCTCGGGTCATAGCCCAGGGGGGATCTTAGCTCTGTGAGACCTTGAGTGGACATGGGGTCCAGCCGAAGGCTCTCAGCTGTTAGTAACCCCATTTTACAGAGAAGGCATCTGAAGCCAAAAGAAACGCAACAATTTGTTCGAGGTCATAGAATTAATTCATGTGAAGTGAAACTAGGTTTTCTGCATCCATTTTCAGTGTCTTTTTCTGATACATTGTGCTAGATATTCTTTTCTACAGGGAACCCACCAGGAGAAATACTTTATAGATTGAATTGAAGTGAAGTGTCAGGGAGAAACTCTTGGGACATTTGACCACAGAAAGCCTCTCTTGGCAGCCCTGGAGATGGTAAACTTCCAAGAGGTCATTCAGCTCTAGAGTAAAGGCGTTGAGGTTCGGGGACGGGAGGGCTCTGTGCTGTCACATACCCGATCCTGCCGAATAGGCGTTGGTGTTGAGCAGGGATGAGCTCTGGGCTGTCATGTTGTTGTGATAGGTCCCCATGGACGACCCCGCGGGCAAGGTGGAGGACCACACGTGGGAGGGGAGGTTGGTGTCCAGGATCGTTGTGTCGTAGGTGCCCGAAACTGGAAACAGGTACATGCACATACATGCACACAGGCAAGCGACAGGCAAGTCAGCATCCTGCACTAGGGCAACCAGTTCATCTTGGTTTTCTGGGGTTTTCCTGGTTTTAGCACTAAAGGTCCCAACTCCTGGAAACCCCCACTGGCCCAGGCAGATCATCCTCTTCTGCCTGAAATTTCAGAGCTGGCAAAAACTGGATCTCTTAGATTAGAAGTTGTTCCAGGTTCTTGGTAAACTTTGATGTAGCTAAATTTTGCTTTGGGGTCCACCCATTTCTCCTTCTAAGCCCCGCTCCCCACCTCCTGGTGTGCTGTTCCAAACAATGGTCTTACTCTCAACCCGTTGCTGACTCCACCACCTTCAAAGATGCCAGGGAGCACCTGTCTCAGAAACAGCGATCGAGACCCTAGAAGCAAATCTCCCACAGTAGAATCCCAGGTACTATGTAAAGTGCAGGGTATATGTGTGGGCCGAAGGCCCCTCGGTTCTGAGTCCACACTGCACTACTGGCAGCTTTCTCTAAGAAAACACCCCTACAATGTTCCTATGTGCCAACCAGACAAAAGGGGCATAGTCTGCATCTGAGAGGAGGTGTTCATGCCCCTTCATTTCTGAAGCCAATTCTGCCTGTTCCTTATATGAGAGGGAGCTGGCCACACAAGTCATAGGTTTTGGTTTTATCTTATAAAACAAAAGGAAGATCACAGTATCCCGCATTTCTCCAGTAGTGAATGAGAAGAAAGCTTGATGTCAGAGCAGACCTGACTTCTTTCTTTCCCTCGAAGGCTTTGTGTTATGGATGTTTCTGGCTCCCACAGAACCTATCCTGCACTTGGTAGGGGCCTCAGATACGTGAATGTCGAACAACACTCATCCGACTTGACTCTGATCACTTGGTTACTGTCTGCCCCAGAAACTCTGGTCTGCAAGAGGGCAGTGACCATGTCTGCTTGTTCACTGCTTTTACCCAGTGCCTGGTGCTTGGCCCAGGAAGCATTCAATAAACATTCATTAAATGAATCAACGAACGAGTGAAACACTACAACTTTCCCCAATATTCTTCATCTAGGGAAGCTGCCCAACACATCCTACTGTCAAGAATCCCCTGGGAGAGAAACCTCTAGACCTAGAGCTAAGCCGCAGAGTGTAAATGGGATGGATGATTGGCCAGTCAAGGGCAGGAAGGGAGTGCCATATTTTTCATGTTGCTCAAACAGCAGACACAAAGAGCTTCACCAAGTCCCTGCAGCAGCTTGAAACGCTTGCCAGGCATGGTTGAATTCCTAGGCAAGAATGAACCTGCCACCTTGTTCTCTCCCCTCCATTGCAGCCCCTGGCTGTTGGGCTTACCCGACTGGGAACTTGCTGTCACCATTTTGGTCTCCACGGTGGCCTTCTTGGGGATGGGGAGTGTGTTGGAGGAATTCCGGGTGGGGCTGGCGCTGGCTGATCGGCTCCCCTTGAGCAAACGCTTAACGTCATCCAACTCTGTCCCTGTAAAAGAATCCCCAAACTTTTCTATTAGTCCTATGATTCTTTCCTGATTCCAACAGTAGCGAGGGTGGGGTGGGGGCATTTATGACATTCTGAATATGACAGAGGATGGCATCTGCTTGACACACTGGGACAGTTTTAGGTAGCCATATCA
>PVKY010009612.1:0-13192 GCA_004027775.1 Bradypus variegatus
GAACTTTGATGCACAATATGTGAATCATGATATAAAAAAAACACAATAATACGTAAATTTATATGTAATGCATGTTTTTCTAAAAGAGAAGAATTGCCTCTTTTTGAATATTGAAAGCTACAGCTGGCTTTTAACATTTATATGAAAACTGTTCCCAGCAAGCATTACTAAAATCCACCCTTGGTTTTATGGTCACCTTATCTAATTATTGTCCTTGAGTCAAGGGCAATAGAAGAAACACTGGCAGAGAGAGTGAAGTGCATCTACCCATTTGTTAGTTTGTTTTTTCCAAACTGACCATAGAAAGAAAGAGTGACTGAAGGACAAAGAGCTTCCATGATCCCCTAAATCTCTGCTGCTCTAATATTCCTCCCTTTTGCTGTATCTAACTGTTCCTCAGCACCTCTTTACCTCACACCAGATTATTGTAGCAGTCTCTAAATGGGTGTCTTGCTGTTAGTCTCCCCTTCCCTCCTTCCCCTTCCCTCCTTCCACCTTAGCTTGTTCTCAACAGAGACAGCTTTTCCTAAAATCCTGCTCTCACTGTCACCTTTTCCTCTAAAATCTTCCCTTGTTACCTTTTGCTGTAGAATGGAGTCCTAACTCAGCCCTGCTTTCAACATGGGCCATAATCTGGCTTCAGCTCCTTTTCCACTTTTCTTTCCTTTTTCTTCACACTGAACTTTCCACTTCAGCTACATTGTTCTTGTGTTTTTAGGTCCTGCAAACATGTTTTGCACATTCAGGTTTCTAAAGCTCTGCTCAGGCTGATTTCCAAACTGTATGCCCTCCTTCCTCCTCTCCATTCACCTACTTTCTACAGTCCTTTAAGGCACAGCCCAAGTTTTATTTCTGCTTTTAAGGCTGGGGAGACCACTGCAGTACAGAGCAAAACCTTTCACTTTGCTGAATCTCTCTTTGTACCACTTTCTGTACCATGGATTGCCATTTAAGTTATTTATGTGTGGTCATTGTCAAATCTTTTGCATTAGATCTGAAGCTACTGAAGAGCAAAGACCATTTTGTGGTTTATGGTGCCTTTTGTATAATGGGGTATTCAATAAATAGTTTGATTGATTGATCAGTAATTTGCTTTGCTAATTTGTTTTCCTTAAATGGTTAGTTGCCATTTTGAACAACTGTTAGAAGCTCCTGAATTTTTTGGAGAGCTTTCTGGAAAATCTATGTTTTATTATAAGAACTAGATTTTAAGTTTGTTTTAGTTTGGAGTGTCCACCGATTGAAAGAAAGAACCAGTGAATGAGTAAATGAAGCACTGAGTTTGATTTTCTCTTAGCTCTTTATGTTGTCTTGTACACAAGACCTCTGCATTCTATGCCTCAGAAAATTGACCTATAAAATGCAGTAATCTCCTTTCTTATTTTTATAGTTAATATATAATCCTTATGATTATAGCAGTCCTCAGTCCAGGACTGTATTTATATTTACAGAAGACTCTTTAATTAATAATGTATGATGTTAAATCTATCTTCATCATCATTGCAGTCCAACTGATAAAGAAATCTTTGTGATCATATTGCTGTGATTGTATTTTGTATTGGGTCAGAAAAATCAAATTAACTTTTTTTGGAAGGGATGTGCTATTTGACTCTTTACTTTGAAGATATCTCTATGCCCACTGCTGGTGGGAGACTAAATTGATACCAGCTTTTGAGATATTAAATTGGCAGTATAAAATAGCCAACTTTTTGAGGTTGGATCCTTTGATCACACAATTCCATTTCATAGAATTGGGAAACAATGAGCATACACAAAGATTCAACTCTCAGAATGTTCATTTCAGCATTTGTTCAAATACAAATAATTGGAACCAGCATATATGTCCAATTATATTATGGACAAATCGGATAAATAATTGTTGTTATACCCACATAATGGAACACGTGTATTCATTAAAAATAATTTTTAGTATTTTACATGATAATTAATGAAATGGAAAGATATCCTTGGAAAACTATATTGTTAAATGAAAAAAAAGAGCATGTTACATAATAGCATGCAGATAATTCATTTTAATAAAGTGCACAGACCCCAAAATGTTAAGAATAGCAGAATAGTTATGGCTATGTCTGGTATGTCTGGTAGGTGGAATATGAGACTCATGTGGGAATTTTCTTCTTTTTTTGTATTTATCTGTATATCTGTATATTTAGAACAGATATGATAGGTATAGTTTTATATATATATATATACATATATATGAAAAATTAAAGGGCATAGATGTTTGCTTAATGTTTTATCAGGCAACACTGTTTTTTTGTTTGGATCATCATGGTATAAAATGCTGTACATATTTTCAAGCAAATGCTTTATAAAGTTATGCAGGAAAGACTACTACTACTTCTACTACTAAAAACTATTGCCCTCAAAATGCTTCCAGTTTACAATTTTATGTGCATTCAGGCAGTCAGATTTAGAAGGTAAGAAATAAAGTTTAAGCACACAAAAAGTTTTTTTAAAAACAAAAACAAAAACCTGGTCTTTTATTGTAACTTTGCAAGAGATAAAGATGCATAGATCCTTAAAATATAATTCCAGGGAGAGAATTCTGATGCTTGTAACAAATACATTCTAAAACAGAGTTTACCGTCATTGATAAAAGCCAAGGATTGTCTTCCTCTGGGAGGCAGATGGTGGCTGTCTTCAGCTACTTGGAGGGACTTTAAGACATGGGGGATTCAATTTCTGCAACTCGGAAATTTCAAATGCAGTTAGGACAAAAAAAATACTATACATGTCTCTTGCTGTTTCTTCTTTCCATGTCTCTTTGTCTGCATCTTTTTTTTTCTTTTCTTTGGGCCTCTCCTCTTTTATCCTCTGCCTTTTTCATCCCCTGGTCTACTGGAAGTGACTGAATGAATACCCAGCAGAGTGAAGTACTCATGCATAATTAAAATAATAATAACCCTCCTTTTTCTTGCTTTCCATCTTGCTGACATCTTTCCTCAAAGTTTGGATTTCCCAGAGAGAAATCCCTCCCTGATACTAAGTTGGGCACTTTGGGAGAAACATTAACTCTTTGATGCCACTAGGGGACCATTCTGTATGATGCTCCAGTAGACTCATTATCATTTATGCACACTGAACCCAGTTCTTCCCAGTCGATGGGGTGAGTGGGCTGTTGGAAGAGAACCTGTGTAAACATACCGTGGGTAGCTTTAATGGAGAGTGCAGAGGAGGGGGAACTGAATCACCCCTCCACCTCTCTGGTCCATGTGCTTTGCCATCATGTTCCTCTTTTTGCCAGGAGAATAGAACTTATCCCCGAAAGGTTTGGCAGGAATTTTTCAACAGAAAGATTGAAAAAAAAAAAATGGTGATACGGGCAGTGCAGCCAGAAAAACTGGAAAACAGCAAGTTACTATTCTACTTCTTCCAGGTAATTGAGGTCATTTATACCACTGTGAATATCTCAAAGTGAGGATATGGCTGCGGAGCGGCAAGAGCTGATACCAGAAGCTTATGAGGGAAGCCTCCTAGAACTTCTATTGGTTTGAAAAATGGGAAAGTCATAAATCTCAAACTGGGCAAGCCACACGAACAAGTGACAAAATGGAACAATTACCTTTAAAGGGGAGTCTCTGGTTATTAACAGGGAACAAGGAGGAATAGTATTAAAATTTGAAGACTCATAAGCATGTTTGGTGAATCTCTCTCGGTAAATCTAATGCACCTGACCCAACACCATTAGGGCTTCTACGTGCATCTCTTTCCTAGACAATAAAGCTCTCTCAAATCAGTGGTTTACCTGAAGTAAACAGAATCTGACTCACTGGTAAGATAAGATTGCTCTACTTTTTTGGAGGGTTTGTGGACTTGTAGCCTCTGAGAATTCTAATGCTTTGTTGTGAAAACTTAGGGTTAACTGTTTTCTGCATTGAGAATGGTGTCACTTAGTCTCTTAGTTCCATCTATTTACACAGCAGGCATCTTTGCATTTAGCTATAAAGAAAAAATGCCCTAGTAAGTTTTCCTTCTTTGCCTAGAAAGTGTGCTTCTGGCCCTTTGTGGGTCAGACAGAAACCAGAGGTGCAAGCTTAGGGAAAAGGGTCTCCCAAGCATCCTTGAGTGCTGCCCCCTAACTAAGGAGAAGCCAAAATCCACCAGTGTCTACAATAAATATTTAATCATGCCTTGTTCTGAATCAAACCAATAAATGCTTGTGTTATTCTTTATGTTTATTTACATATTTGTTTGGTTAGCTTTTTTTTTTTCCTCTGGAATTTGGCTGTGTGAATTATTGTTTCTCATATTGCTTTAGGTATCTCCCATAAGGCTCTGAAGGACTGCATGTTTTCTAATTCCCTTGCCTGCTCTTGGGGCTGAGTTTGGAAAAGCACTTCAGAGTAGGAGAATCTAAAAGAACGGAATAGGAAACGATGGAGGTCAACAGTCTAGCATCTCTGCTTAAAGGTGCAGAGAGTCAGAAAGTGGTCAGACAGGGCAAAGTGGATGCCAGACCGGGGAGATCATTTTGACTCCCTCAGACACGGAATCTGAGAGTAAATCAAAGCCCAGCTTGCTTATGGTTGGCAGTATTGTATCTGATGGCAATCAGTGGTCCATATGATTCTGGGGAATGCTAAATTGAAAGGTTCATCACTATTGCATAAACCCACCTTTGTTATTTTAAGTTTAAGTTTCATTTGGTCTGAAAGAATCATCCATTGCCTGGAAATAACTGCTGCAACCACAGCGGCCACCCATCAGCGGGAAAATCTGCCAACTGCTTTCCTTGGGGAGCAATTTTTTGTCCCAGGGTAAGAACAAATTTTATTTTATTATTTTAGCTGGCCAGAGTCCTTGTTTAGAAGGCACACTGTGGATAAGAAAGTGGTTTGTTTTGTTCAGAATGGTGCTTTACCAACTTCAGTGTGCATGGGTATCACCTGGGGAGCTTGTTAAAATGCAGATTCTGGGACCCCATCTAGAGATTCTGATTCAGTAAGGAATGAGATGGGACCATGGATATGCATTTTAACTATTATCCCAAGTGATGCACATCAAAATGATCTGCAGACTAGTCTTGAGGGGACACTGGTTTGTGGATTTAAAATCAGGATAATTTTAATGAAAAGACTCCTCTTCTGATGAGAAATCCCTTTACGGAGTTAGTTTTTTCTAGCTACTTCCCAGTTGAAAAAGGGTAAAATGGCGATGTTGGCAGCATAGCCCTTACAGAGAGCTGTCAGAGTGAAGTGTTTTATAATGTTGTATGGGAATAATGAAACTTTGAGTCTGGGCATCCCCTTCTATCTCTCCCCCCAAGTCAGAGTATAATTGACTCAGCAGAAGTTTACCTAGTCGTTGCAGCCTTCAGCTCTGTCCTGGCCACTTCACTTCCCTTTGAGCAAGGTGGAGTGGTTTCTTAACAAGCTCAGAATTTTTTTCCCCTGGGTTACTTGGGGTAGAATTTTTTGTCCAAATAGCCCTTTTTGTTTTGTGATTTTAGAGTTGTGTGTAATGGTGAGTTACACCATGGCAGAGTGAATCATAATGCTTGAAAATGCTTTAGTGTAAAATGGGATTTTTAGGTGGACGTTGTAGAGTATTTGTGAACATGTTTGCAGGGGTAAAGAATCCTGGACTTAGAATTAGATGCCTGGGGTTTGCAGGTTTATTTAATGGAGGAGGAAACAAAAGCTCAGCAATTGCAAAGGATTTGCTTGGGGACCCAGTAGGTAGGACCTTGAACTCAGCTTCACCCCTCCAGTTCCAGCGTTCATTTCTCTGTAGCTAGCCTCCTATCTCTCTATATAAATTTTCGTTGGGGAAGAGTTGGGGAATGGGTGTATCCCTGTCACACTCCAAGCGAGGTGACTCTGGGCAAGTCATTTTCCCTCTCAGAACCTCCGTTTCTTAACTGTAAATCAGGAATGATCATAACCTACTCTTATGGATTATTTAGGGTTTAAAAAGATGGGTGTACAATGCTTGGTGAGAAGTATATACTCAAAAAATTTGAATAATGATTTAAGTTTTTAAAATATCCTGGATTTGAATTTTGCATTTGTCAACCATGTGACTATGGGCAAATCATGTTGACTCCCTGTCCCCCAAATGGGAGTCTCTTACCTACCTAATTCAGGTAGCTACAAGGAGTGGATGAGGTGACACACATGGGGGTGCTCTGCAGAGTGTTACTTCACATACCTTATAATTTGGCAAATTCCCCAAGACATTAAATATTAGAAGGCAAATTATTTGGTTTTCTATATATAGTTTTAGCCATAGAACATTCTTGGGCTCTGTACCTTAAAGCGTTCTGCAGGGCTGAATTTATCAATCCTTTTCGTATTCCTCAAAATGGGACAAGAAGTGTCATATAGATTAGACTATGCAAATGAGCAGTTTATTCTAAAATCCAAGGTCTGCAGATAATTTGTGAAAATGTCCATGTATGTTCTCTGAGGGACCAACACATCACTAATATCAAGCCCCATCTATATTCTTGGCCGAAACCACTGCCTTCAAACAGAGCAAACCAGTTCGATGTCAATGTAGCCAGGAACTCTTTAGTTCTGAAATTTTCCATCAAGCAGTCTGTCCTGTGCAAAATAAAAAATTATAAACCTTCACTCATTTATTAACTTACATCCCTTGTGCTCTTCTCATCTGTCCATGGAGAGTGAAACCTCAGGAAGAGGAGTACTGCTGCCATTTTCCTAGCAAAGATGGGGCATATGCCTGAAAAGAATTCTTAAACTTAACCCTACCTCCTATTTCCACCTTCCTTAACCCATGCCTATGCCCTATGTGGCTTGTAAACTAAGGAAATTAAAAAGGCCAATATTCAGTTCCCTTAACACTGGGTTGAGATTCTTAAGCTTAGAGAGGGAAATTTTGGGTAGGAGCCTCAGTTAAATGAGGCTCCATTACCTCCCAAACATGTTTTTTCCTCCAATCCCATTCATCATCTGTTCCTCTCAGGGTACCTTCTATTGCTCATTATGCTGTTTCATGGTAGCAGTGCCCTGATATCTTAAGCTCCTGAAAAGAAAATGCCGTGTCTTCCCCATCTTTGTTTCCCAGGGTCTGGGGCCTGCCTGGGATGGAACAGTCACCCATTTGCAGAATCGGCTCTTCTGTATCTGTGCCTTGGTTCTTGTGATTGTCCTCCACAACCTTCTTAGTCAAACTGTACTCCTTCTCCTGGCTCTACCACTACCTGACAGTAGGACCTTGGGCAAGTTAGGAAATCTTGTTGGGCCTCAGTTTACCACTCAAAGCTATAATTTATCTAAGGGGCCTGGTCCACATGCTCAACAAATCTTTATTTCTTTTCTGGTGGTTCCTTTTCTGAACCTTTTGCTGTTAAGGGATCTCCCTCCTCCAAACTCTCAGTAGTTTCCCGTGAATACATCACCTCCTTGACATTTAACATATGTCCTATTCAAAAGATTAAAAAGGCTTGTATACACTTTCACCTGTATGCTATTTCTTTGCAAACCATTCATTATTTAATTTCCCACAAAGATGAAACAATAACACTAGTGCCTTACTTCCACATTCTTGTGCCTGTAGCCAGACTCAGGCCTTTAGCCATCAGGGCTAGCTGGCCCAAAGGGTAACAATACTTAGACCCCATGAATCCCATTTATTCCATTCTCTACACAATCTTGGATAGCACTAAAACCCAGATGTTTCATAACATGTGTTTTTGAAGCTGTTGATATGTTGATAATGAAAGATGGGGGTGGGGGTGGCAGTAGTTAGAGAAATAATGGAATGGAAAGCATCTCTACTCCAGCCCTGGTCTTATTCAACATCCAGTCTGCAACACCCCCCCCCCAATTCATTTTTATCTGCAATGGTAACCGTGCTGGGGCTACCTGTGGACAGACACCCAGGCCAGGAAAAGGCAGTATTAGTGTAGTTGTCTTCTAATAAGGTCAAAGGCACAATGCATTCTGCAGCTCTGCAGGCAGCCAGGCTCATTAGAGCAGGAGTGGGCTGTGGGACCTGCGTGGGATATTCAGAGGCAGGGTTTCACTTGGTGGGGAGGGGGGGTTCTATGCCCAGCAGGTGTCCTGGGCTGTCTCAGCAGAACATGCAGTGGGGGTGGAGGGCATTGAAGAAACCATAGCCCTGAGCACCTGGGAGCCCCTCAGGGCTCTGTGCCCTTCTGAAACTGGGGTTTGATTTCCACTAGTGCTAAGTAAAGCCGGAAGCAAAGCAAAATGCAAAGGCCCTGATGCTGTTCGCAAACCCCCACCGCTGCTGCAGCGTCACAGGTCGGGGGCGAGTTTTTCTACAGCAACAGCCACGTAGGCTGTGGAAGGAAGGTGAGTGAGGGGTTGAACAAATTACAGTCTGTAGGTTGTATTTTGATGAACTTAATGAGTAGTTGGGAGGCAAGGAGCTGAAGGCCAGGGCCTGACAGGCTGACAGGCCTGACTGCCATTTGCACAAACCAGCACTAGGCAAGTGGAAGTGAGTGAGAGATTGATTGATTTGTTTTGCTGAGGCTCCTTTGTGGCCTCCTGGGTGGATTGCTGGCCCCACCTCTCAGCCTTAAAGCCCTTGCTTTGCCTGCTGTTGCTTTTTTATTTGGGGGGTAATGAAAATTTGTTATAAGCTTTCCCTTTCATCTGTACATGGCAGGCTGTCACAGAGAAAGGAGCCATTCTACAGCCTCACTCCTGTCCAATTGCTGAATGTTTTTTTTCCAATTGCTTCCCTAATGGGCCGGGATAATGGGAGCGGCATGCTCTCTGCCCACGCAGAGATGCCAGAGCATTTGTCCAGCACGCATGTGTGGTGGGCACCAGGCCCCTTCCAGCCATGCAGCCTGGCCCCATCGCAGCCCAGTGCCTGCTCGTGCACCTGCCCCACCCCCACCTCTGAAATCACCCGGGCTCAGCACCTGAGGAGGTGGTCCTCAGCCCACTGTGCAGCATGTACACTCCCTCAGGTGGGACCCTGCACAGCGAGCTGGGTGGGGGGGTTCAGGCCAGAGCCACAGACCCAGGTTCACTAATGGACTGGCCTGGCCAGCTTTTTATGGACTCCAGTTGCTGCTTTTCAGAGGGGCGGGCTTGCAGCTCCCCACGGTCAGTGGTGCCATGTGCTGCATGCTCAACTGTGGCTGACCCACTGCTTTACGAGCCTAAGTGCTTATCCAGGAACAGAAGTGAGGAGGTTGTATGTGATAAGGAAATAATTTGCCAAAATTGCAACAATAAAGAGGGCCTGGTGGGATCTCTTCTGGTATGAATAGCCCCGAGCAGCTGCAGATTTCTCTCTGCTTTCACAATTATTTTCATTTTTATAACAACTCAAAGCCAAATGCCTTATACAAGTCTGGCGAATCTTGTTTCAGCTTCCAATCCAACATTTCTTTCTCTTTCTGGGAATCTTAACATCAGCACAGCCCAGACAAAATGTTCCTTGGCATAACAGCTTTGGCTGGTCTGCTCTTTGGCTGGCTGACAACTGCAGTTCTACTCTGTTCCGAGGCTGCCCTCCCGGCAGACAATCCCCTTGCACAGAGAGCAGCAGTCACCCCGCTGGGCTCCAGAACAGGTGTTCCTATGGCTGAGTTCCGGGGTCAGGGAGCCCTTCATCAGAAACCAGTGCTTTGTCAACCTCAGCAGTTGCTGGGCTGACAGGGGACAGGTTGCGTTCAACTTGAGAACAGATGAGGCCAACGTGTCCCTACACCATTGATGCTTACTGAGTGTCCCCTCTCTTTCCTTTTTGGGTGCTAAGTGTTATCAGAATTGACATTATTAAGCTTACTGCACTATGTCCCTGGGCAGCTTCACATATGTAAAGAGCACCAGCCTCAAGGTTGGACAGAACGGGTACAAACCCTGGCTCCCCACAGTTGTAGGCTGTGCAACCAATAACTCTGTTTCTTCCTCAGTGAAATGGGGATGAAATAGTAGATGTTATTATTATAATAATATGAGAAAATATGCATTAAGCATCTGGCAGGGTGCTTGTACTCTGTTAGTACATGTTAACTATATTCCTTAGAACTATTCGTTTCTGAGAGCTCTTGGTCTGTTTGGGAATACATGTGTGCAACACAGAATGGTACATAAGAGAGATAGTATTAAATGAATGTCTTGAGTGAACAAAGAAGGCAATAAACTTAGAGCAGGTTTCCCAAATTTGCCTCATGGTTAGACATTCCTGGGGCTCTTATTAAAAATACTAATCTGAGGATCTTCTCCTAGAAATTATGATTCATTCAAGTTTGGGTCAGGTCAGGGAATCAGTATGGATTTTTTATGGCTTTGTGCTCATTTTTATACTGATTGTACTTAGACAAGTTCTGTCCAAAGCAAATGCAATGTAAGCCTTGTATGTAATTTAAAATTTTCTAGTAGCTACATTAAAGAAAGTAAAAAGAAACAGGTAAAATTAATGTTAATAATATACTTCTAATTCAGTCTAATCAAAATAGTATAATTTAACATGTACTAAATATAAAAATTATTAATGAGATTTTTTTACCTCCCATTTTTTCATTTCAAGTTTTCAAATCTATTTTGTAATTTATAATTGCAGCACATCTCAATTTGGACCCTAAAATTTCATCAGAAATACTTGAATTTATATTTAGATTTTAAAAATATTACAGCTGAAAATTTAGATTCACATATTCAAGTTATTAAAATATACTTAAAAGTTTCCCAATAACTAAATTGAGATAGTTTTTTAATTTAAATTTATATTAATTAAATTAAAGAATTCAGTTTCTGTTTCGCTAGCCATATTTCAAGTACTCAATAGCTACACGTGGCCAGTGGCTACTGTATTAGAGAGCACAGATGGGGCCAAGGAGAATGAAGACTGAGAATTTGAATTTGGATTGAGGATTAGGGTGTCAATAGAAATTTTGAGAAGTCAATTTCAGTAGCATGATGGAGAGTGGAATTAGAATTGTCAACTGTTAGAGAGTGAGAAGGTGATCAGAAGATAGAAATGCATGAAGGGCTTGGGAATTTACTAGGAAGTAGTAGATATGGCCCCTACTCAAGAGGCCATTGGGCACCATGTTTCACACAAAGTCATTAATTTGATGGTGGGAATATTAGGCAGAGAGGGAAGCAGGGAGAGAACATTATCTGTAGACTGTTGACTTTGTTTCTGCATGAGGCAGATCCTCCATAGTGTTTTCAGTGGTCCCACACAACTCATCAAAGCCCCCGTGAGCTTTTGTAATCTGCTTTCTCTGTTACTAGGTTTACCTTTCTCATTTATAAAAGTAGCTGCTACTTATAAGAATCTTACAGTAAGAACCTGAATTTCTTTTGGTTGTTTTCATTCATTCATTCAACAAATATCTATAGATTTCTGATTCCATGCTCTATTCTAGAAACTTGAGATACAGTGCTAAACAAGACAGAAAAGATCTCTGCTTTCATAAAGCTGAAATTACAGTGGCATTATATTTGTACTACGATTACAAAGCAAGGGTGGAAAGATAATAACCATGCAAACATAAGATAATTTCATAAGTAATAATGTCCTGGGGCTGGGGAGCTAGTTTAGAATCAGGTGCTCAGAGGAGGCCTCTTTGATTCTTGGATGACAGGAAATAGTTAACAAGAAAAGACCTGGGGGAATTGGTGGGGATGGAAAACAGGTGCAGGGGCCCTGAGGTGGGAAGGAGCATGGCTTGGCATGTAGGAGGTGTGGAGAGAAAGCTAGGGTAGCTGGAACATAGTGAGCAAGAAGAAGAGGGATGGAAATCACTTCTCAGAGGTAGGCAGGGTTTGTCACCTAGGGCTATTGGAGGGTTTTCAGAAATGAAGTGGTTATTAATGTTTGTAAAAGATCATAATGGGAAGTTCAAGAAAGCATGGGTGAAAAAAATAGTGGAGTAGGAACCTCCAGGAATCAGTCTCTCCATGAAAATAACTATTGAACTGGCAGAAAGTGTCTGAATCAAATTATCTTTGTGACTCTGGAGTCTAGGGGAACACTATGCAGCATCTAGAGAGGAGTGAGAGGAAGAGACTGGTAAATTGTGGTAA
The DNA here is from genome assembly GCA_004027775.1 of Bradypus variegatus. Taxonomy (NCBI): domain Eukaryota; kingdom Metazoa; phylum Chordata; class Mammalia; order Pilosa; family Bradypodidae; genus Bradypus; species Bradypus variegatus. The sequence continues at coordinate 12,012 of PVKY010009612.1, forward strand.
ATACTGGTGAGTTTCACCTTCCCTGCAGTGGCTGCCATTCCCCATCCGCTTGCCTTGTGGCGGGCAGCTGTGAGGACTGCAGCTCGGGCTCCAGAAACAACTTGCTGATGCCAGGGTGGAACATAAAAACCTAGTCCTTCAAACTGTGGGGGCATGTGGTATAATCACTGATCACTGTTTTTGATTAGCTGCTTCAGATTATTGGGGGTCAGCTCTGAGAGCTGCTATTGTTCCATCCCCTCTCAGGCAAAGGCGGCAGAGGAATCTAAAAGTTACCTTTCTCAGAACTACAGAAAACATTTAATGGGCTGCATTAACTGGGAAAGTGCTGAATTAAGAAAATGCAAAAAAGCCATAGAAGAAGATCCTGGTGGCCTTGCTGGCCCTTCCTCCACATCCCTCCGCAACACAGGGTGGAGCCAGCTTGCACTACCATTGTGAGTCCTTATCCCTGCTCCAGAGGGAGCAGAGTGGCCCCTATGCTCATACTGGGGTGCCTGTATGTCAGTGACAATATATTGAGTGAAAGACCGAGGGACTGAAACAGAGAACTTGTCTGTTCTCACCCTCCTTGTTTGTCCTGAGGGCAGAGAAGCGGCTTGAAGACAGCTGGGAAGATGTGAGCAACAATTCAAGTTAAGCAGCCTGGGGCAAAACACTATCTGTATTAAGCCATTCAAAGGAACACCAGTAGGGAGAGGAGGTCTGTTCCCAAGTGTGCCAGTTTGAATATATTATGTCCCCCCAAATGCCATTATCTTTGATGTAATCTTGTGTGGGCAGACCTATCAATGTTAATTAGATTGTAATTCTTTGAGTGTTTCCATGGAGATGCGTCCCACCCAACTGTGGGTGATGACTCTGATTGAATAATTTCCATGGAGGTGTTGGCCCGCCCATTCAGGGTGGGTCTGAATTAAATTTCTCTAGCACTATATAAGATCAGACAGAAGGAGCAAACTGCTACAGCCAAGAGGGACACTTTGAAGAATGCACAGAAGCTGAGAGAGTAGCTGCAGATGAAAGACAGTTTGAAGACAGCCATTGAAAGCAGACTTTTGCTCCGTAGAAGCTAAGAGAGGACAAACACCACAAGAGCAAGTGAGAGTGACATTTTTGAGGAACTGCAGCCTAGAGAGAACATCCTGGGAGAAAGCCATTTTGAAACCAGAACTTTGGAG
>PVKY010009613.1:0-13187 GCA_004027775.1 Bradypus variegatus
GCTGCAAGAAGCCGAGTGGGGAAATGCAGAGGCTCCAGGCTGGCGGCTCCCAGGCTCGTCTGCTTGGGGCGGGGGCAGGGGGAGTTGACGCCTTCTGGGGGGGCTCCCCAGGGTGCCATGCTTCCTGCCCCCAGCCAGCCCTTGTCCCCTGGTGTCCCCAAGGTGTGTGGATGTTACTAGTGCGTATACCGCTGCTTAGGGCTCATTGCTGTGTGTTTCAAGACTGAAGATGCTGGCTGTGAATGTTTATCTTTTAGGACTTTTTATGTAAGTAATATTGATGGGGGAAGTAGGTTTACAGAAACATCATGCAGAAAATGCAGAGTTCCCATATAGCCCCTACTCATGCGGATTTCCCTCTGGTTAAGTCTTGGCGTTAGTGGGTGCCTTTGTTACAATTGAGGAAACAATATTGTTATAATTATGCCAGTAACTAAAGGCCATGGTTTACATTAGAGTTCACTGTTTCTCAGTACTATGTTTTTTTTTTAATTTTGTCTAGTAATAGATATGCAACCTAAAATCTCACTTTTAAACCACGTTCAGATGCCTAATTCTGTGGGTGCTCATTACATTCACCATGTTGTGCTCTCGTCACCACCACCCATCACCAAGCTTTCCCGTTTCCCCAGAGACTCTGCACCCATTAAGCAATAACTCCCCATTCCCTCCTCCCACCCTCACCCCAGTAACCTGTATTCTAATTTCTCATTCTATGAATTTGCTTTTTCTAATTGTTTTTCATATCAGTGAGATCATACAATATTTGTCATTTTGTTTCTGGCTTATTTCACTCAACATGGTGTCTTCAAGGTTCATCGTTGTTGTCTCATGAATCAGAACTCCCTTCTTATGGCTGAATAATATTCCACTGTGTATACACACATTTTATTTATCCATTCATTGGCTGATGGACACTTGGGTTGCTCCCATCTTTTGGCAGTTGTGGCCATCAGTGTGCAAATCTGTGTTCGAGTCCCTGCTTCAATTCTTTGGGGCGTTTACCTAGAAGTGGGATTGCCAGGCCCTGCGGAAATTCTGTACTTACCTTACTGAGGAATCGCCAACCTGTCTTCCACGGCACCTGTACCAGTTTACATTCCCACCAGCAATGAACAAGTGCCCCTATTTCCCACATCCTTCCTCTCCTCTTTTGGGCGAGTATTCCCTCTTCTTAGCCCTTGGGGAGAGTTTGCGTGGGATTGGTGTTAATTCTTCTTGGAGTTTTAGGTAAAAGTCACCAGTGAAGCCTTCTGGTCCTGGGCTCTTCTTTCTCGGGAGGTTTCTTGTTATGGTTTAATCTCTTCAGTTGTTACTGTTCTGTTGAGATCTTCTTGAGTCAGTGTCAGTAGTTGTGTGTGCCTCTGGGAATTTGTCCGCTTCATCCAGGTCATCTAGTTTGTTGGGAACCGTCATCCATGGACTCCTCTTACCATCCTCTTTAGTTCTGTGGGGACTTAGTAATTTCCCCCCTTTCATTTCTGATTTTAGTTCTTTGGATCCTCTCCCTGTTTTTCTTCGTCAGTCTACTTAAAGTTTTGTTGATTTTATTGATCTTTACAAAGAACCAACTTTTGGTTTCATTCATTCTATTGTTTTTTTATTCTCTCCATTTATTTCCACTTGACTCTTTGTTGTCTCCTTCCTTCTGCTCACTTAGAGTTCAGTTTGCTCTTTTTCTAGTTCCTCCTGTTGTGAGCTTCGGCCTCTGATTTGACATCTTCCTTCTTTTTTAAAGTAAGCATTTAGAACTATAAATTTCCCTCTTGGCACTGCCTTTTCTGTGTCCCATAAATTTTGTTATGCCGTGTCTTCATTTTCATTTCCCTCAAGATATTTGCTAATTATTCATATGACTTCCTTTTTTAACCCATTGGTTATTTAAGAATGTGTTTTTTAATTTCTACATATTTGTGAATTTTCCAGTTCTCCCACTGCAGTGGATTTCTGGCTTCATTCTATTGTGGTCAGAGGAGAAAAATTGTATGATTTCAATCTTTTTAAGTTTATTGAGACTTGTTTTGTGACCTAATGGAGAATGTTGCATCAGCACACGAGAAGAGTGTGTATTCTGCTGCTATTGGGGGAAGGGCCTATTAGATCTAGTTGGTGTAGAGTACTGTTCAAGTTTTCTATTTCCTTATTGATCTTGTGTCTAGATGTTTAATCAATTATTGAAAGTAGTAGACTCAAGTCACCTACTATTAATGTGTAATAGTCTATTTCACCCTTCATATCTGTCAATATTTGCTGCTTATATTTTACATTTGCATTTTAGAAATTGTAACAAGTAAAAAGTGGCGTTACATACCAAAACAGTCACTACTCTAGTGCTGGCGTTTATAATCACCGTGTGGTTATCTTTACTGGAGTCTTTATTTCCTTTTGTCCCTTTTATCCTCTGTCTAGTGTCTGTTCCTGTCAGTCTGATGAGCGCCCTTTAGTGTTACCTGTAGGGCTGCTCTAGTGGTGACAAACTCCTTGAGCTTTTGCTTACCTGGGATTATCTGAATCTCTCCTTCATTTTTGAAAGACGCTCTTGCCAGTTATAAAATTCTTGTTAGGCAACTGTTTTCTTTCAGCACTTTAAATATTTCATCCCACTGCTGTCTTAACCTCCAGGGTTTCTAATGAGAAATCACTTAATTTTATTAGAACTGCCTCATACCCAACTTACTGTTTTTCTCTTGCAGCTTTCAGAGCTCTCTCCTTGTCCTTGGCGTTAGACAGCTTGACTACTACGTGTCTTAGCGTGGTCCTCCTCAAGTTTATCCTGTTTGGGCTTCTTGAGTGTGCATATGCATGTCTGTGGTATTTAGGTTCATGTGTCAGCTTGGCCAGGTGATGGTACCCAGCTCTCTGGTCAGGCAAACACTGGCCTAACAATTGCTGTGGGGACGTTTGTGGCTGGTTAATAGACCAACAGGCTGGTTTATTAAATTATCAGTCAATTGACTACAGCTGTGACTGATTACATGTCTTCCACAATGAGAGGATGCAGTTGGCTGGATTTAATCCAATTAACCAGTTGAAGACTCACAAGCAAGACAGATGGAGGACCTTCACTTCTTCTTCGGCTGCCCAGTGAAGCATTTCCTGAGGAGTTCGTCGAAGTTGCCAGTTTGTTTCCTGAGGAGTTCGTCGAACACGTTCGTCGAAGATCCCAGTTCATTTCCTGAGGAGTTCGTCAAAGTTGCCGGTTCGTTTCCTGAGGAGTTCATCGGACATCTTCCATGGAGTTGACAGTTTGCTGACTGCTCTACAGAATTTGGACTCGTGCATACCCACAGTTGCGTGAGGCACTTTTACAGTTTGATAGGGACAGACATCTCTCATTGGTTCTGTTTCCCTAGAGAACCCTAACTAATACAATATCTTTTGTCAAATTGCAGAAGTTTTCTGCCATTATTTCTTTGAATATTCCTTCTGCCCCTTTCTTTCTTCTCCTTCTGGGACTCTCAAATGTGTATGCTGGTGTGCTTGATGTGTCCTACAGGTCTTATTTCAGTTTCCGTGACTGCTCAAGCAAATACCGTGAAATGGGTGTGGTTAAACGATGGGATTGTATTTGCCCAAAGTTTGACTCTGGGAGAAAATCCCAATCAAGATGTCATCCAGGCGATGCTTTCTTCCCAGAGACTATAGCCTTCAGGGGCTGGCTGCCAGCGACCCTTGGTCCTTAGCTTGTCACGTGACAAGGCACATGGCGGCCTCTCCTGGTCTCTCCATTCTCTTCCAGCTTCTATGGATGTTCAGCTTCTTGTGTCCTCTGGCTTTCTCTCTCTCTGTCTGAACTTTCTTCTTTTATCAAGGACTCTAATAATAAGATTATGACTCCTGCTGACTGGGCTGCACCACGCCTTAAATGGAGTAGCCTCATCAAAAGGTCCTACTTACACCCACCAGAGTGGCTTAGATTTAAGAACGTGGTTTTCTGAATTACATCAAGCTTCAAACCAGCACAGCTCTCTTAGGCTCTGTTCAGTTTTTTTATTCTTTCTTTCTTCTCCTCAGCCTGCATCATTTCAGTTCTCTTGTCTTTGAGTTCGCTGATACTTCTGCCAGCCCCAATCTGGTTGAAGCCCTATAGGTGTTCTTCAACTCCACTATTCCAGTGGTTCCTTTTTAAAATTTCTGTTTCTTTATTGAGAGTCTCATATTTTCGTTCATTGTTTTCCTGATATCTTTTAGTTTTTTCTGTTTTTTTCGTCTCCATGAACATATTGAAGATCGTTTTTTTTTAAAGTCTTCTTTTTTAAAGTCCCAGTATGTCCAGAGTCTCATCTTCTTCATTGATGGTTTCTGGATTTTTATCTTGTTTCTTTCAACGGGCCATTGGTTCCTGTTTGTTTGTCTTATAATCTTGCTGTACACTGTACATTCTGATATTTTTAAGTGCTAACTCTAGGATTTAGTCATGGGCTGTCTGCTCCTTAAGTTGTATCCAGCTAGTGGTATGACAGAGATTTCTTTAAGTGTCAGGAACAAAAACAAACATGAAAGACCCTGCTGTGGTTAGGGTCTCCTTTAGGGCTGAGGCCTCCTATCAAGAGGTCAACCCTAGGCAGGAGTGAGGTACAGGGTCCTCTCCATCTCTTTTGATCCTGTCTTGTCCTGGGCTGGTGCGTGCAGGTGGCCTGAGGAATTTCTCCATTGTGCGTCTTAAAGCAAGTAGGCTTTTGCCCAGGCCACCTGGGCTTCATTGTTTTTCACTCTTCTCTGGCTGCTTTCAGCCCGAGGTGTGTCCTGGTTCTGTCTTCTAGGGTGCCCCCATATGCTGGCACTGACATACGGGCAGCCCATTGTGTGCATAGGAGGCACTCTGCTCCCTCTGGATCAGGACCCTGGCATCTCACCCCAGAACCCCCATCCCTCCACGGGGCCTCCGTGGTGCTGAGACGTCTCACTGGCCTTCACCCAGCCCCTGTTCTTGAGAGTGGTTGCTTGGTGCCAGGAGGCGCATCTGGCAGAGCTCCCGCTGGCAAGGCAGAGAGTGCTCACCAGGGAGCAGGTGGAATGTGCTGAAATACGTTTGCCCTCTAACCCCAAGCCTGTCTTGGGCCCCTCACGGGTGGGGACAGCCCAGAACTCCAGCAGAGCCGAGCCCAGAGAGTACAGGAAAGAAAGTCCACAGCAGGGTTTTCACTCCTAAGCAGAGTCCTCAACCAGGTGGGAGCGGATCCGGCGAGCAGACGGTGGTCACTGAGAGATCCGACCTGAGCTCACTGCTGCTTCAGGTGCCGCAGCCTGTCCCATGCCCCTGGCTTGGCTCCGAGGGGCCCGGTGGTCCTGAGTCGCAAGAAGAAAAGACGCTTCAGCCCAGTCCTGCCTCACTGCCATGTTTCCTTCGGCCTGAGATTATTTCTCCTACAAGTAGAGCCTGTTTAGAATCGAGCCCATGTCTGTCTTAGTTCCTAAATGCAAACAGAACAGCGACTCCATGCCTTTGCACCGCACGTCTGGGGTGGCCAGCGGCTGGGGTCCAGCCCTGCTCCCCAGGAGCTCCCCGGGCCTCCCAGGGGTCCCAGACAGGGGAACGAGCAGGCGGGGCATTTGCCACTGACACTGAGGGGCCACACCCGGCCCCTGTCCCACCCCTGCTGGCTGAATGCCCGTCAGCCCCCCGGGGAGTCACCTGGGCAGGTGATGCGACTCCTCCCACTCCCGCAGCTTCCTCTTCTTTTTAAAACTTTTATTAGTAACATAACCACCAGCAGAACTTTCTGTTTTCAGCCCTTTCAGGTGTACAATTCAGGGTGTTTGTAGCTTCCTCTTCCTCTAGCCCCACTCTGTGGAGCCAGCACCTCCCACGCTGGAGGTGAGGGTTGGCTGGGAGGGCGGGTGGCAGCGGCCTCCAGACCTGCAGCTGCCTGTGGAGACCTGGATCCTGAGAACAAGCCTGGTTCCTGGACTTGCCCCTCCCAGCTCGGGGCCGCCCTGAGCAGATCCCAAGAGCATCCTTCCAACAGCATCAGGAAGGGCACCCTGGCCCGAGCACGGCATGGAAGGGTGCAGGCCCGTGGAGCAAGGGCCCGGGTTGGGGGCTCCGAGAGCAGGGCCCTTGGCTGCCGGGCTCAGCAGTATCCCCCAGCTTGGTGTCCAGGGGTTGAGCGGGGGGGGGCTGCCCCCACCATCCCCACCAGAAGGGCTGACTTACCCACAACACTGTCATCAGTTCCCCGGCTTCAGGGAGTCCTCAGCGACTCCAGATGCTCTCCTTCCGGGGCCCTCAGGAGGCGTCGGTGCAGTAGTCCCGTGGCCTGTGTGCCTGCGGCCTGTGTGTCTGTGCGGCCCGTGGCCTGTGCTCCCGTGGTCTGTGCTCCCATGGCGCGCCCTGTGTTTTCTCTGTCCCCGCAGTTCCTGAGGTCCTGCAGCTCAGCGACACCCTGCGGGATGACGTCCTGCCCGAGCTGGGAGTGCGGCTGGAGGATCACGAAGGTGGGGTGCGCCTCCCAGGCGTCTGTGGGCACTCTGGGCTGGAAAGCATGGGGGGCTTGGTTGAGGACCAGGGAGGCATTTCAGAGGACCCCAGAGAGGGTTCCCAGCGGGGGCCAAGCCAGCATCTTACGTCCGTGACGTGGCAAAAGCCCTGCTGCCCTGGGCCCCTCACGCCGTGCTTGCCGCCGTAGCTTTATCCTGTAACGCTCGGTCACCACCATCGTTTCTATGTTTAAGGGGCCTCCAGCACTGTCCTGCGACCGGCCGGCCCAGCCCCCGTTTCTGCCAGGTCCTGGTGCCTTTTCTGGCCATCGCCGGCACCAGCAGTGCAGGGGAGCAGCTTGGGTTGTGCAATTGTGGACAAAGCTTTGCAGCTCATCTGTCCACTTAGGTTTTGTTTCATTTTGCTTTTGCAAAGAAAATTATTAATTTTTAAATACCTAGATGCAATGGCTTTTTTCTTGTCTTCTGGGTTTTTATTGCTATTGGCCAGGCCTTCCCCCATCACGATTACAAAAAGCCCTCCTGGGTTGCAGTTTAGTTCCTTGATGCTGTTTTTTGTTTGTTTTATTTTAATGTTTACCAGTCAGCTGCACCTGGAATTGATTTTTGTTGGTGCATAAGGAGTAAGGAAGGGACCCCCTGGTTTCTCGCTGAGGCCTGCCGGGGTGTTGCAGATGGTGGTCCCAAGCCTGGGGCCTCTCGGGTGCTGCCCTTGGAGAAGGAGGGGCAGGGGGCTGCTTGCAGCCTGCCGGGGGCTGCCCGGGGTGGTCCCGGGGGGAGGAGGGCCCCCATCCCAACCTGTCTGGCTGTTTGCTTTCCAGGACTCCCGACTGTGGTCAAATTGGTGGACAAAGATACGCTGTTGAAGGAGAGAGAAGAGAAGAAGCAGGTTAGTGAGTTCAAGTGACGCGAGCTTGATATTTACCAAAAATGTGAAAAGCATTGTGGTTTCCGTAGTTTAGTGTTTAAAAGATGAGTTTTGTACTTTTATTTAAAATCCCAATATTAAAAATGCCAAAAAGAGAAATGAAGATATAAAAATCAGCCAGGTTGGTAGCTACTTGGAAATTTAGTAACCAAAAGAACCCAATATAACCGTAATGCTGACCCCCCTATCTGACTGAAAATAATCCCTTTCAGTGCTCAGTGACGCTGAGGGCTCTGGGTAACTTTCTTTTGCTGTTTTTGTTTGTTTTTAATTTTCTTAAAAGCAGTTGAAGGTTTATGTAAAAAGCATACAGAAAGTACACATTTCTCATATACCCCCCCACACACACATAGCTTCTCCTATTAACACTTTTCATTAGTGTGGAATCTTTGTTGCAATTGATGAACCAGTGTTATTTTGTCTTATTCACTGTGGCCCATAGTTTGCATCATAGTTCCCTCTTGGTGTTGTGCAGTTCTATTCTGGCAACATATATCCAGCCTAAAATGAATCATTTTAGCATACAGTTCAGTGATATGAATTAGAGTCACGATGTTGTGCTGCTGTCACCGCCATCCAAACTTTCCCGTCATCCCAAACAGAAACTCTGAACACATTCGGCATCGACTCCCCGTCCCACACCCCCACCCCACCCCTGGTAACCCGTATTCAAATTTCAACTCTGAATTTGAGTATTTTAATTATTTCATATAAGTAAGATCATACAATACTTGTCCTTCTTCAAGGTTCATCCACCTTGTCGTATGTATGAGAATTTCATTCCTTTTTACAGCTGAGTAATAGTCCATTGTCTGGATATAGCACATTTTCTTAACCCATTCTGTTGATGGGCATTTGGGTTGCTTCCACCTTTTGGCAATTGCAGATAATGCCACTGTGTACATCAGTGTGCAAACGTCTGTTTTAGTCTCTGTATTCGACTCTAGGAGTGGAATTGCCTGGTCGTATGGTGATTCTCGGTTTCACTTTCTGAGGAACCACCAAACTGTTTTCCATACTGGCTGTACCATTTTACGTTCCACCCCACAATGCACCAGGGATCCTATTTCTCCACATTCCTTCGAAGCATGTGTTTCTGTTTTTTAAAAGTAACTGTTCTAGTGGGTGTGAAGTGCTGTCTCACTGTGGTTTTGATTTGCATTTCCCTAATGGCTCATGATGTTGAGCATCTTTCCCTGTGTTTATTGGGCTTTATATAACTTCTTTGGAGAAATGTCTATCCAGGTCCTTTATCCATTTTTTTTAATTGGCTTGTTTGTCTTGTTACTAAGTTATAGCAATTCTTTATTCTGGATATTTAACCTTTATCAGATACACAGTTTCCAAATATTTTCTCCCATTCTGTAATGGTCTTTTCATTTTGTTGATAATGTCCTTTGATGCACAAAGTTTTTAACCTTAATGAAGTCTCATTTGTTTTTTCTTTTGTTGCTTCTGCTTTGGTATAAAGTCTTAAGAAACCATTGCCTAACACAAGATCCTCAAGATGCTTCACAGGTTTTCTCCTGGGAGTTTTCTTCTGTAGTTTCATTTCTTATATTTAGGTCTTTGATTGACTTTGAGTTAATTTTTGTATATGGTGAGAGGTAAGGGTCTTTTGCTTGAGGAGATCCAGCTTTCCTAGCACCATTTGCTGAACAGACTCTTCTTCCCCCATTGAGTGGATTTGGCACCCTTGTCAAAAATCAGTTGGCCATAGATGTGGGAGCTGATTTCTGAACTCTCAATTCAATTCCATGGTCTACACATCTACCCCTGTGCTAGTACCATGCTGTTTTGATTACTGTGACTTTGTAATATGTTTTAAAATCAGAAAGCATGAGTCCTTCTCCAACTTCATTCTTTTCAAGATACTTTTGGTTATTTAGGGCCCCTTAACTTTCATGTAAATTGGATAATTAGCTTTTCCATTTCTGCAAAGAAGGCTGTTGGAATTTTGACCGAGATTGTGTTGAATCTTCAAACAGCTTTGGCTAGAATTGACATCTTAACACTATTTGATCTTCCAATTTATGAATGTAGAAATGTCCTTCTGTTTACTTAGTTCTTTTTTAATTTTTTTCAGTGATGTTTGCAGTGGCCCATGTATGAGTCCTTCACATCCTTGGTTAAATTTATTCCTAGATATTTGATTCTTTTAGTTGTTATTATCAATGGAATCTGTTTCTTGTTTTCCTCTTCAGTTTGCTCATTACCAGTGTATAAACATTTTTCCATGTTGATCTTATATCCTGTGGCTTTGCTGAATTGTTTATTAGTGTTAGTAGCTTTGTTTTGGATTTCTCAGGATTTTCTATATAAAGGATCCTGCCATCTGTGAATAGGATAAGGTTTACTTCTTCCTTTCCTATTTGAATGCCTTTTATTTCTTTCTCTTGCCTGATCGCTCTAAACTTTGTTGTCTCATTGCTAGAACTTCCAGTACAATGTTGACTAAGAGCGGTGACAGCAGGCATCCTTGTCTTGCTCTGATCTTAGAGGGAAGGCTTTCAGTCTTTCACCATTGCGTATGATGTTAGCTGTGGGCTTTTCATACATGCCCTTTATCATGTTGAAGATGTTTCCTTCTACTCCTGGTTTTCTGAGCATTTTTATCAAGAAAGGGTGCTGGAATTTTGTCCAATGCCTTTCTGGATCAATTGAACTGATCATGTGGTTTTGTTTTTCCCATCGTTCTATTAGAATGGTGTATGACATTGATTTTCTTATATTGAAGCACCCTTGCATACCTGGGGTAAATCCCACTGATCTGATCATGGTGTAGAATTGTTTCAAGGTGCTGCTGGATTCAGTTTGTTAGTATTGACTCTAGAATATAGGTTACCAGAGGATGGGGTAGGGGTAAGGAATAGGGATTTAAGGTTTAAAATGTATGGAGTTTCTTTTAGGAATGCTGGAAATGTTTGGTGATGGCTGGTGGTGATGGCAGCACAACATTGGGAACGTGATTAACTGCACTGAAATATGGATCTGAATATGGTTAAAGGGCAAAAATGTTAGGTAGTGGGTGTGCATATATATTTATAGTTCTAGAATAAATATTAAAATATATATATATATATATGTGGAACCACACAACAGGAAGAGTGAATCCTAAGTTAAGTCCTGCATTATAGTTAATAGTACAATTATAAAATTGTGCTTTCATCAGTTGTAACAAATGTGTTGCACCAATGCAAGGTGTTAATGATAGTATGATATATGGGAATCCTGTATTTCATGAATGATTGTCCTGTAAGCTTACAACTCTCTAATAAAAAAAAATTAATGAAAACCTAAAAATAGAGTTACATACTAAAATTACGATACAGTCATACAGGTGTTTGTATTTACCCCTATGGTTACCTTTATCAGAGATACTTAACTTCTTTGTGCTGCTTTGATCCACTGTCTACTGTCCTTCCCACCGAAGCCCTTTAGCTCTGCTCCCGGGGCAGGTCTAGTGGTGACAAACTCCCTGTGTCATTGTTTATCTGGTAATGTGTTCATCTCTCCCTCATTTTTTTTTTCAATTCAGTTTTATTGAGATATATTCACATACCCTACAGTCATCCACAGTGTACAGTCAGTTGTTCACAGTACCATCATATAGTTGTGCGTTCATCACCAAAATCAATTTTTGAACATTTTCATTACTCCAAAATAAAATAAAAATAATATTAAAAATACAAGTAAAGCAGAACACTCAAAACATCCCTTCCCCCCATCTCCCCTATTGTTCATTTAATCTTTGTTCCTATTTTTCTACCCATCTGTCCATACACTGGATAAAGGGAGTTTGAGCCACCAGGTTTTCACAATCACACAGTCACACCATGTAAGCTATATAATTATGCAATTGCCTTCAAGAATCAAGGCTACTGGGTTACAGTTCGAAAGTTTCAGGCATTTCCTTCTAGCTATTCCAATACACTGAAAACTAAAAAGGGATATCTATATAACACTTACAAAAAACCTCCAGAGTGACCTCTTGACTCCATTTGAGATCTCTCAGCCAATGAAACTTTATTTAGTTTCATTTTGCATCCCCCTTTTGGTCAAGAAGATGTTCTCAATCCCATGATGCTGGGTCCAGATTCCTCCCCAGGAGTCATATTCCACATTGCCAGGTAGATTCATACCCCTGGGAGCCAGGTCCCACGTAGGGGGAGGGCAGTGAGATCACTGCTGAGTTGAGTTAGCTGGAGAGAGGGACACATCTGAGTGACAGGCACCTGGGGGAGACTCTTAGGCACAATTATAAGCAGTCTTAGCCTCTCCTTTGCAGTGACGAGCCTTATAAGCTCCCTCATTTTTAAAGATCATTTCCCTGGATATAAACTTTGTGGTTGGCGGTTATTTTCTTTGCACACTTTGAGTATTTCACCCCATTGCCTTCCTGCCTCCAGTGGTGTCTGATGAGAGATCAGAACTGACTCCCACCGGGGCCCCCTCTCATGACAGGTTGCTTTCCTTTGCAGCTTTCAGGTTCCCTACTGGCGTTTGGCATCCAGCAGTTGGTTGCTGTGTGTTTGGGTGTGGATCTCTTTACATGTATCCCGTTCAGGGCTCTTTGGGATTCTTGAACATGCATACTCATTTCTTTCATTAACTTTGGAAAGTTTTCTACCATTTTTCAAAATATGTCTTCTGCCTCTTTCTCTCTTTCTTTGCCTCTGGGACGCCCACAGTGTACAGATTGGTAGGCCCTCAGTTGTCCCCCAGGGGTCCTAGGAGCTGTTCATTGTTCATTCTTGTTTCTTTCTCCTCCTCAGCCTGCTTCATTTCAGTTGTCTTGTCTTGTCTTTGAGGTCACTGATTCTTTCTTCCACCAGCTCTAATCCACTGTTGAATGCTTTAGGGAATTTTTTATTTCTGTTATTGTAGTCAACTTCCATATTTCTGTTTGGTTCCTTTTTTTTTTTTTCATGATATTTTATTTTGATTTACAACATTAATTTTCTTTAAGGAATTACATTTTACTAGCAGAAACTGATATGCCATGATTTTTAAAGCTGAGTTTTTACCCCTGCATTTCTTAGAAAGTTTTGAATCCTTCATTTTACAGAGTATCTGGGCTTGGATGGGGTTGGAGTAGAGAGGAGGGAGATGTGGGAGGGGAGGGAGATTAACAAATTCTTCAATCTCTTGTGCCTTTATTTTTTTAAATTTTTTTTATTTTTTTAATATCTGTTCATTTTAGTGAGACCATACAGAATCTGTCCTTTTGTTTCTGGCTAACTTCACTCAACATAATGTCCTCAATGTTCATCCACATTATTATATGATCCATGCCTTTGTTCTGTCTTACAGCTGAATAATATTCCATCATGTGTATATACCACAGTTTGTTTATCCATTCATCCATTGACGGACATTTGGGCTGCTTCCATCTCTTGGCAATTGTGAATAATGTTACAAGAAACATCGGTTTACAAATGTCTGTTTGTGTCTTAAATTTCAGTTCCTCTGAGTATATACCTAGCAATGGGATAGCTGGGTCATATGGCATATCTATATTTAGCTTCCTGAGGCACCTCCACACTGTCTTCCAGAGTGGCTGCACCATTCTACATTCCCACCAACAATGAAGGAGTGTGCCTCTTTCTCCACATGCTGTCCAGCACTTGTCATTTTCTGTTTTTTGGATAATGGCCATTCTGGTAGGTGTGAGATGATATCTCATTGTGGTTTTGATTTGCATTTCCTTAATGGCCAATGAAGTTGAGCATTTTTTCATATGTTTTTGAGCCATTTGTATTTCCTCTTCAGAAAAATGTCTGTCCATGTCTTTTGCCCATTTTTTAATTGGATTGTT